>PVKZ01004479.1:0-81874 GCA_004027375.1 Macroglossus sobrinus
GCGGCGGCGGCGGCGGCGGCCTCGGGGGTCCGCAGGGCGGCGGGGGGGCCATGGCCGAGCGCAGGGAGCCGGCCGCCCTGCGGCGAGCGGGGAGGGTCAGCGGCGCCCTCTGCGACCCGCCCCGCGTCCCTCCGGGCCCAGCCAGCCCCGCACCCCGCCCCCATCCTGGGAGTCCCCACCCCGCCCCCCGGGCCCAGCGAACCCCCCACCCATCAAGCCGCCCCCCATCCCGCGATCATCCATCCCGACCCCCGCCCGGCCCGGCGACTCCCGCACCGCCCTCCCCACCCCCCCGCTTACCGCGTTTCAGGGACCCCGCGACAGCAGCGCGGGCGCCTCGGGGAGACGGGCTGCGTCTGGCGCGCACTGCGCATGCGCCCCGACCCGACCGTTCCCGCAGTCCCCCTTCTGACGTCGTCGTCGTGGAAACCTCGAGACTGCGCGAACCGCTCGTTTAAAGGGACCGAGGCGGCTCCTGGACTCCGCGTGCTCAACTGTGGCACGGGGCTGCGCCTGGCGCGCCGTCCGGCCCGCGGGGTGTAGTCAGGAGGGCTGCCTGGAGGAGGCGGTGTCGGGGCGGAGTCTTCAGAGCCATCGCCGGCGGGGGCAAAGCTGAAGACGCAGGAACTCTACAGCCGGAGCTCGGTGGTCCGGGGGGTTCGGGGTGTCCCTGGGGCCGGTCCCAAGGGAGAAGCTCTATGTACGCGAGGGCGGGGAGCACAGTGAACGCACAGACCCGCCTCTGCGCCCCCGGGGGCCGGCGGGGTCTCATCGGCCCCGTGAGATCCGGTGCAGGAGAGACCCAGGCCCCTGGGCCGTTGGGGGTCCACCCTCCGGCCGTCACCGCGCCCGGCTTCGCCCCGACCCCTTCTCTCCATCTCTCCGACCCGGGCGCCTGTTTGCCATGGTCCTCCCGCAGCCTGGAGGTCCCGCCATCACCCCCTGTGACCTCAGAGGGACCCCCAGGGCTCTCTGTGCTCATCTCCACCCCGTGAACGCACAGGGGTGTGGGCAGTCAAGAGCCGCGTGTGGACTCCGTGGGCGCCCGTCGCGCGCGCGTGTCAGGTCCCCGCCCGGCCCACACGTGCGTGGAAACCGGTCCCTCGGAGAGGCGGGGACTCGCTTGGCATCCCCTGGTTTCTACAAGGTCCCCCCATGGGCACAGAGGTCGCGACCCCCGCGGGAGGCGCCGGGGGCCGAGGGTGGGGCAGCGCCAGCACCAGCACCAGGCCCCATCCTGGTGGGCAGCACCCCGCTCCTGCCTCCACCGCTGCGCCTCGGCTCGGTTGTCGCCCAGGCGCGGGAAGAGGACGCCCGCCGCGCGGCAGGACGCGGATCTCCTGACCCCGGGGAAGCGCCGTGCTCGTGCCCGCCACCCTGTTGACTGTGGAGCGGATGCCGGCCCTCGGGGACAGGGTCGCGCTGCAGGCCCGGTCCGGGTGCGGGGCTGGGGGACAGCGGGACGCGTGCATCTCGGCTCGCGTCTTCGTCCGGGGCCCCACGGGCGCAGCACTGGTGTCTCTCACTTCTCCAGCTCGTGGCCCCGTCCTGTCGCCCCCTCCCCGCACGCGCGCACGAAGGGCACCGGGCTGCGCAGACGCCAGGCTCGGCCTAAACCTCGCGAGGCGCCGCTGTGGACTGGTCCGAGGCACCTGCTTAATTGGGAACGGGGGTCGCTGGTCCACTGCGTCCTCAGTGCCTCGGTAGCATCTGGCTCAACACCTGGGTCCGTCATCACCCACCTTCTCCCGCTTCCCCCGCACCCCAGGACTCTTGATCCCCTGGCTGCATCCTCCCCGCGACTGTGCGCCCCCACTGAGGGGACCACGCCGCCGGTCAGAGGCCCGCGGGGGTCCTGATGCGGGGGTGGGGGCTCTTGTGCTCCTCCCCCACCTCGCACGGTGTCCCCTCGCCCCAGCCACCCTCCGTCCCCTCCCCCAGGACACCGGAATCTCCTTCCCTCCCACCCTTCTCTTCAGCAAACAGGCTGTGCTTTCTTTCCTGTGCAAACGAGAACCCGTGAGCCCAGCACCTGTCCTCGCCGTCCAGTTTCCCCCAGTCTTGTCGGGTTCGCGTCCCTGCGCCCCCTGACCCACGTCCGGAACCCTAAGTCCCCCCGCGGGGCCACTGGTGCCAGGATTGCCGCCTGCATCTCTGTCCCGCGGGATGCTGTGATGGGCAGCGCTTTGCCCCCTCTCCATGCTCCGTGTCCCCTCCCAGGACCCCCCTCCACTACGCCTACCCTCTGCCAGCGTCCCCAGTCAGGACTGTGAAGACCTGCCCTGCAGCTCCAGGTCCCCATGTCCAGCTGCCCCCTGGACATCCATCACCACTGGGAGAGTGGACTTCTCGATGCCCCGAGCCCAACACAGGCCTGCTTTGACCTCCATCTGCCCCCCTCGATGCCCCAGATAAAACTCAGCAGCTCTGCACAGCAGTCCCGGGGCGGGGGGCAGCTCCCTCTTGCAGGTGCTCAGACTGGAAGCTGAGGGTCGTCCAGCCTTGGCCACCGCTCTGGTCCTCTCCCAGCTGCGGGCAGGGCCTGCACACGCGCTGCGGGGCACACTGCAGGGCTCAGAGCTGCTGCTTCCTGTGTGCGCCCGTCCTCTGGCACGCTGCCCCCAGAATTCTAGTCATCTCGGGCACCCCACACCCCACACTGTCCATTCAAGTCGGAGTGCTGCCCCGTGGTCCGTGAGTTCCTCTTCACTGCCCTGCAGCCTGCGGCCAGGGCCGGGCTGGGCTCGGGGCGGAAGTCACCTGGACGTTAGCAGGTGTCACCGCGCTGCCCGGCCCGAGGTCCGCCTGCAGAGCTGTCTCAGTGTGTGCAGTTTTTAATTTTCATTTACTTATTTTTTCTGGCTGCTTGTCATTTATTTTCCACTTGGTGCGCTGGGTTCAGTTTTTCGACGTTTAAAGGGGTAGACCATTTGTCCGTGAGCAGAAGTTGGTAGTGTTCGTTTTAGACCGTAATATGCTAAACAGAAACACCGTGGTTTCTGGTGCAGCTACAGAAAAAAAAAAAAAAAAACAGCAAATACTTTTTAAATTATTGTGTTTGTGATAAAATGAATGATAAAGAATCATTGAAAGAAAACAGGAAAGGAGGGACAATGCCAATGATTTTTAATTGACGATAATGGACAAAACGTTCGTTGGCAGGGACTGTCACCCTGGGAAAAAAGCGAAACCAACACGACTGTCTGCTGTTTATGAGACACGACTACGTTACAAAGACACAGAAAGGTTGACAATAAAAGAACAGATAAAAGGTGAAGGCTCATAAGAACAAGACTGGTGTCACTGTTCGTATCAGAGGAGCCCGCGCTGTGGCTGGGGGCGTCGCCTCCCCCCGCTGCCAGAGTGGACGGGGCCAGCAGACAGGACATCGGTGCGGACGTGGCTGACCCCAACAGCACCATCGACCACTGGGCAGAATGACACCGACGGACCACTTCACCCATCGGCAGCAGGTGACGCACCCTTCTCAAGGTTGCGCGGAACAGCCACACACCGTGGGCGGTGACACTCCTTAACACGTGGAAAAGGACAGAAACGTGGAGTGTCTGCGCTCAGCACAGCAGAGTCAGACCAGAAACCAGCAGCAGAAGATGGCCGGGACGCCCCGATATCCAGATATGGAGACACACGTCTAAATAACATGAGTCAAAGAAGAAATCTCACGAGAAACTTTAAAATAGTTTGAACTACATGCAAATGAATCTTCGAAATTTGCTGGATGCAGCGAAAGCAGCCGTTGGAGGGGATTTACAGAATTTAATGCACATGTTAGAAAAGAAAGACCTATAATCAATAACGTAAGCTTCTACACGAGGACGTTAGAAAACAAGAGCGAATTAAAACCAAAGTAAGGAGAAATAACAAATTAATGAAAAGAGAAATTATTCATAGAGAAAAATCAATGACACCGAAAGGCAGTTCTTGAGAATATCAATAAAATCGATGTCTCTAGCCAGGTTAACTGAAAAAGGACAAGAACAATATATATAAATATCGAATCATCCTATTGTACGTGTTGACTTCAGTCAGCCAGATATTCCCCCAGCAAATGGATTTGGTAACCACGAAGAACTGCGACCGGAAACACGTGACCACAGCTGGCGGGCCGCACGCAGGTGGCTGAAAAGGCGAGGACACTTTTCCCCCAGGGAGAGGAAGTTGGGGGGTTATGAGCCCCCAGTGTGCTGTGGGGCGTGAGCGCTCCCCTTCCTGGCCTCCCTACCTCATCATAGATGAGGTTTCTGATCACTGAGATTTTATGTGCACCTGAAACGAATATACTGTCGCATGTTGATCACACCTCCATTTAAAAAAAGAGAGAGGATGCCAATCACTAACCTCAGAAGTAAAACATGAGACATCACGACAGATCCCACGGACAATAAAAAAGATGATGAAGGAATGCTGTGAACAACCCCACCCACAGATATTTTTCTAGGCATCAGCAAATGATTCTAAAATGTATATAGAAATGCAAAGGACCTAAAATGGCCAAAATAACTCTGCGGAAGAACAAAATTGGAGAACGCTGATTTCAAGACTCATTATAAAGCTGCAGTCATTGAGACCTTGTGATAATGAAGATAGTGTAAAACTAGGTAAAGATGGTATAAATAAATCAGGATAGAAAGGAGTCCAGAAATAGCCCCATATATAGATGGACAACAGATTTTTCACAAAAGTTCAAAGGCAGCTCATTTGAGAAAGAATAATCTTTTTAACAAATGGTGTTGGGACAGTTAGATATTCGTATTTAAAAACAAAAACTTTTGACTTTCTAATTTTGCAATCTAACGGGTGTAATGAGGCATCATGTTACTTCCATTTGGACTTTTCTGAGAAATTTAAGAGATATTTAAGCATCTCTTCATATGCCATTTGGAGGTCGTGTTTCCCCTGTGAATGGACAAACTTTTGCCCGTTTGTCGGGTCGTCTGCCTTTTTCTCGTCGGTTTACGGGCGTTCTCTTCTCTTTTGCATTCTAAATGTCAGTCCCCTGTTGCGTTTGGACATTGCAGAGTCCCCCTCCTGGTGGTCTTTGTCGTTAAGCCAGTGGTTACGGAGAATTTTCCCTGATGACCCAGAGTTGATTTCAAGGACATAAAATGAGAACTCCAACACACCAAGTACCAAAAAGTCTATAGAAAGCCACAAACTGGGTCAAAGTTATTTGGATTAAGTTTCTATTATGTTAAGGTTGCTACGGACATTTGCATCCAGTCGCATGCAGAGAACAGAGACTTTTCATTTCGGCCGCCAGTCGTTACGGTTCGATCACTATTTGACGGGTGGGGTTGCATCTCGATCTGCTCTTTTCCCGATACATGTGTCGTCACTAAGTTTGGTACGTGATCAACTGTGAAGCGGATTCTCGCCCTAAAAAAATTGTTTATTGAACTGGAACCTCTTTCAGCTTCAGCAGGACCTACTTCAGAGTCTCAGCCACTCGTCGGTGACTTGAGGGGCTTCTTTGCTGAATGAGAGAATCGTTTTTGAATCCTGGAAAGAAATATGGCCTCCCGTGTGTGCGCGCGCTATTCACAATGTAATGATGACACAACATACTTTAATCTTCATTGTTAGCATTTTCTGTCACTTTCTTAAGTCCAGACAGTCAAAAAAACACTCGAGCCCTGATTGTGAGGCTCGTGCTGACATCCGTGACGTAAGTTGCTGAGTTCAGGCAGCCGGTGTGACGACAGTGGGGGCGGAGTGGGTTCAGCAGTGCAGCCACCCACGCTGTGCGAGCCCGTCCCATCCTCACTAATGTTGTCTGCTCCCCACAAACTGCCACCTTCAGTGAAACGATGCGGAGCGAAACCAGCTCACCCCAGGCTCGTCCGTGGCGACAGAAGTGACGCTGCTATTGTGTCTGGGCATGGAAATGTGACCAAACTTCAGGTAAAGCCCCCAAACACGGCTCAGGTCAAATACTAGTCAGTGTGGGCTGCGCGCGCGTCTGGATCGGCTAAGGGAACACCACGGCTGTCACCTCCCAACCGCTCATTCTGGTCAGGGCCGTGGGTGGCCCATCCATCCCGGCCGCTCAGGGCGCCGGGGGCCCTGGACGGGACACCCTCCCATCACTGGGCCACGCGCCACATCCACTCTCACTCACACGGGGACAGTGCAGACACACCTGTCACACGCACACCCGGAGGACGCAGCGAAACCCCACGCGGACGTGGGGGACGCGCACGCTCCACACGGACGGTGGCGCCGCTGCGAGCCCATTTTTATTTTTGATGTGATCATGGAACTTTATTTGGGGACACGTCCACCATTCCGTTACGACGCACGGGAACATCTGGAGCGTGGGTAATGGTGACATGAAGTAAAACACCTTAAAAAGTGTAAAGTAGAAAAATCAATACAATAAGGTTTCATTTTTGTTAATGGCTGTGTTTAATGACAGGCCTGTGACACTCCTGACACTGCCGACGGCTCTCCGCGCCTGTGGCCATGGGGTCCGTGGGCAGTGCCTTTCGGCAGCCCTTCAAACGATGCCTGGGTGCCCTCTGGCCAGCACCCCTACTCTGGGCCGCACCCCCCAGGCCCTTCCCCACAGCCCTGGAGCGACCCGACAGAGTGCTGACTGTGTGGGGACACGGGAAGCAGTGTGTCTAGACCTGGGGGAGGGGACGCTAGAGTGTGGCAGACACAGGGCCTGTCCACTGGACACACACACGCACGCACACACACAGAGGAATGCTTTACGTTTGCCGAGCACGCACACCTTAGAGGTGTTATAAAAACACGACGGCAGGGGATGAGGTGTCTGGGGACAGGGGAGAGCTTTGGGACTGACGGCGGAAGGAAGGAAAAAACAGACAGAAAACAAATCAGAGCAGGGTCGGGCCTCGTCCAAGCCAGCAGGGACAGCAGGTGCCCGCCCTCGCGGGGGGTCCAGATCACGTGAGAGGGAGGTGGTGGGTGGGGGTGAGGGGAGATGAGGAGGCCCAGGCTGTGATGGGGTGGCGGGGGCTAGGGATGTGCTGGGGTCCCCCCTGGGCCAAAGGGCTCCTGTGCAGGCCGCTGGCTGCCTGCGGCCTCTTGCAGCCTCATGGACGGCCCGCTCTCTCCGGGTCCCGGACCGCGCAAAGGCGAGGGTCGCGATGTCACCCCTGTGCCCCAGCGCCCCGCTGTGAACGTGGAAGGGGCTTCACAGCGGCCCTGACACGCTCAGTGGCCCACAGGGACCAGGCAGGGCGGACCGGTCACCAGTTCGCCACGGGGCAGGAGGCCGAGGGCAGTCCCGTCCCTGGCCTGCAGCCTCTGGGCGCAGGTCGGCCGTCGCCTGAGCGAGTCCCGCTCGCGGACCTGCGCGTCGAGGACGCCGCACCTGTCGAAGACCGGACGACCGTCGCGTGCGCAGCCCGCGGGGGCACAAGGGCGGGCACCGGGGCCGGAGCCCGCGGAGCCCCTCGTCGTCCGCGTCCGCGGAGCCGGGGCGACTACAACAAGCGGCCCCGGTCCCGCCACCGCGGAGCTTCCCGCGCGGGCCTCGCCCGGCTCCTGCGGCCGGCGGCGCGCGCGGCTCCCCTCTCCCCGGACGCCGGTGCGTCAGGGCGAAGCCGCCCCGTCCGAGCGTCCCTCAGCCCGCGGGGCCGCTCCAGCAGGGTCCCCGCGCGGCGCCCGGGCCGCTTCAACGTCTCTCCGGCCTCGGAAACCTCCGTCCGGAGCGGGCTGGGCCGGCGGCTGCCGCCCCGGTTCCGCGGGAGGAGCAGACCCGAGGCTCCGCCTCAGGCCGCCGCGCGCAGACGCTCCTGTGACGTCATCTCTCGGGGCCGCCCAGCGAGCCGGCGGCGGGCGCCGCCATCTTGCGTTACGGCGGCCGGCGAGCCTTCGCTGACGTCACCACCACGCGCCGCCGCCCCCCGAGGCCCCGCCCCCGAACACGTCACCGCGGGCCGTCTTCCGGGCGCCGCCATGTTGCGTTACGGCGGCCGGCGAGCCTTCGCTGACGTCGCCACCAAGCGCCGCGCCGAGGCCCCGCCCCCGAACACGTCACCACGGGCCGTCTTCCGGGCGCCGCCATGTTGCGTTACGGCGGCCGGCGAGCCTTCGCTGACGTCACCACCACGCGCTGCCGCCCCGAGGCCCCGCCCCCGAACACGTCACCGCGGCCCGGCCGGCGGGCGCCGCCATGTTGGGGGTCCTCTCCGCGGGCGCGTAGGTGTCTTCATAAGATGCCGGCTCGGCGGCGGCGCCCGGCTTTCTCCCCCCCAAGATGGCGTCCATGCGGGAGAGCGACACGGGCCTGTGGCTGCACAACAAGCTGGGGGCCACGGACGAGCTGTGGGCGCCGCCCAGCATCGCGTCGCTGCTGACGGCCGCGGTCATCGACAACATCCGCCTCTGCTTCCACGGCCTCTCGTCGGCCGTGAAGCTCAAGCTGCTGCTCGGGATGCTGCACCTCCCGCGCCGCGCGGTGGACGAGGTGAGGCGGGCGGGGGCCCCGGCCTCGCGGCCCCTCCCCCTCCCCCTCCCCGCACCGGCGCCCCCCACGAGCCCCCGCCACCCCTGGCGAGGAAGCGGCGGCGCCCTCCGCGGCGGGGCGGGGCGGCGAGGCGGGACGCGAACCCCGAGCGCCCCGAGCCCCGCAGCTGCCGGCCGGGTCTGCGGGAGAAGGCGGCGCCAGCGCCCCGGGTTGCGAGTGGGGGTCCGGGGCGCAGTGGGGGGCGCCGCCCGGGGCGCGCCGGGCTCCGCGTCCCTCGCAGGGGCGGGCGGCCGGAGCGCCGTCCCCCCGGCGCCCCCCGCCTCTGCGCCGCCCGGTGGCGCGTGCGCCGCGCGTCCCCCGCGGGCCCTCCGCCTCCCGTGCAAAACGGGCGAGTGGGTCTTCGAGAGGCCGAGGCGCGCCGCGGCGTGGTGACACCGGGAGATGCGCCAGGGCCGCCCGCTCCGAGGCCGCCGCGGCCCGCGCCCGTCCCCGCCCGCCTGGCGCCCGCCGTCGCCTGCCGCTGCTCCGCAGTCGCATACGCGGTCCTCGGAGGCGGAGTGGCTCCCCTGGCTGGAGCTCGCCCTGGGGCGTGCGTCCCGTGTGGCGTGCGTGTGTGTCGCCGTCGCCAGTGTCGCCGTCTGCTTTCGGTGGCCACCTTGACGGTTCATCCAGGCTGCAGCCAGCTGGGGCTTAATCCTCACCGCTGCGTAAAGTTCCAGCTATGAGCGCGCCACACTGGATTCTGTCACCCGGACTCAGTGGGTTGTGGTCAGCTCTCTGCTTGTGAATCAGCTGTCCCCACTCGCCACCCTGGCGGGTGTGCACAGGTGCTGTTCATCGTCTAGAGTACCTGCCCCCCCTTCTTTATAGTTGAGGTGTATCTGACGTCCAAGGTTATGTTAGTTTCAGGAGTACAAAGTAACAATCCAGTATTTGTGTATGTTGCAAAGTGATGACAGTGAGTCTAGGTAACACCTGTGGCCGCGCAGTTACAGGGTGTTCTGTTCTCGCGAAGGGAACGTTGAGGATTGGCGTGGGTAGCAGCTTTCTGATCCGCAGGCCCGTAGCCCTGACTGGTGCCGGTGCTGTCCCTTACGGCCCGGTGGCGTCCTCCCAGTGGGTTAACCTGTGGTTACCTCATCTAGCATCTCTTCATTTGTTTATTTGATTTTTTTGTGTTTGTGAGTTGTCTGTTCAGATTTTTTTTTTTTAATTTATGCCTATAGCCCCCTGGGGTTCCTGGGTGGCGTCCCCCGACCCTGCTTAGCTTCCGAGGTCAGGGGCTGGTTCAGGGTGGCCAGGCGTAGACCATGGACCGTGGCTCCACTGGGGCGCGAACCCAGGACCTTCTGTGTGTAAAGCAGACGTGCTCACCGCTGCACTGTGGACCCACGTCCTCAAATCTTTTCTTTTTTTTAAATTGCTCTGTAGGAATTCGTAAAAATAAATGTTGGCTAGCAGTCCTTTTTCAATTACGGGTCACAAGTGTCTCCCAGTGGTGGCTTGACTTGGCTTTTTTATGGAATCTCTGGGTGCACAGAAGCTCGTGACTGAGTGGCAGGTGCCCCGTCTCCCCCCACCTCCTCCGCCCGGGTGACCGCCTGGCTCGAGACAGCTGAGGCGAGGGGCTCGCCCTGGTTTCTGGGCAGCGCTGTAGTTTGGCCCTCCCCGTTCCAGTCTTCGGTCTCTGGAGTTCATCATTGTGTGGGGTCCGACTAGTTTATTTTCCACACGGATGAGTGAGCCTGGCACACGGTTTTTCTTTCTTTACGCCTCCAGCACCTGATCTTCCTGGGCGGTCTCCCATCCAGGTACCAACCAGGCCCGGCCCTGCTGAGCTTCCGCGATCAGACGTCGAAGCCTGGCCTGTTTGTTGAAGCGACTGTCTCTGTGTTCCAGACGGGACCCTGCGATCCGGTCCGTGTGGGTTTGTCTCTGGGCCCTGCTCTGCTCCTTCCTCTGTGTGCGCGTCGCTGCGCTAGTAACTGCGCCCTGTGATGCCACCTTATGCCCCTTCGCGCGTAGCAAGTGTCTCCGGCTGTGCTCGGCCCCTCGCACGCCCGTCTATACGTTGTCCTCACCTCTCAGGCTGCACACAGAGCCACATGCAGCTGGCTGGGATTTGGATCAAGACCGAGTGAATTCAGAGTTCGTTCTGGGGTTCAGTCATCTCAATAATATGGAATCTTACAAGTTAAGAATGCATTCTCTGTGTAGGTCTCCTTTAATATTTGTTATAAAGCTTTATGATATTCTCAGTGGAAGCCTTGCCTGTTCTGTTATTTTCACAGATACTTAGTATTTTTTCATGTGGTTACAAATGATATCTGTTGAAATTTTATTTCCTTTTTAGAGGAGTCTCTGAATAGCGTCTGTGCTACAGTCTTACTCACTGCAGTAACTTCTCTGTAGCATCTTCTTTATTTTTCTGTGTACTTACCGTTACTTTGTTTCTCTTTCCAATTACCTTTTATTTCTTTCTCTTGGCTCAGAGTGTGGTGTTGCATCCAATGTAGTTTCTCGTTTCCGGTCACACGGGGAATACTTTGACTGTTTGCCAATAAGCAGTATGTTCCATGTTATTTTTGGTAGATACCTTTTCCTGGTTCACAAAATCTTTTTCTATTCCTAGATTTTTAAAAAATATATATTTTGATCACAAATGAGGTTTTTAATAGCTCTGTTGAGACATAACTCACGTACCACACAACGTGCACAATTGAATTGGTTTTCGGTACCTTCACGGAGTCGTGCGGTGATCGTCCCGGTGAATTCGAGAACATTTTCATCTGCCCCCAAGTAAACCCTGTGCCGCCGACAGGCTCCCGCCTCCCCGCCCTGGCAACCGCCGCTTCACCTTCTGTGTCTGGATTGGCCCGTCCTGGACGCGTCACGTACGTGGACTCGTACGTGTGTCCGTGTTAGCGCACGTGTCAGGACGTCCCTCCCCTTCCGTGACCAGATGAAACTCCACCGTGTTGACAGTTGATTGATTTGGGCTCCCAGTGCTTGTCTATTACGAGTGATGCCGCTGTTGAAAGTTCATGACGAGCTTGTACGGACTACGCTTTACGGTCTCAGCGTGGACATGTTTTAAAGTCTCAGGCGTCCACGCCTAGGAGGGGGATTGCTTGGGTCACGTGATAACTCTGCGTTTACCTTTTTGAGGCACTTTCAAACTGTCTTCCACAGAGGCTGCGTGTTTTCACATTTTGCACCCTTGATTTTTACGTGTTCTGAGTTGTCATGTCCTTGCCAGCCCTTGCTGTTGGGTTTAAATCGTCTGTCGACGTGTCGTTGACCACGTTACCAGAGCAGGACTAACTGGGAACCAGCTGGCGTTCCTGACTTGGCCCTTCTATATTGTGGGATTGTCGTCCCGATGTTTGCTGTAGGGATTTTGTGTTTCTGTCCCTGGGTCCCTCAGACCTTGTGTCTCACTCAGCCCTTCTGTGCTGTTGAGGTCTTTCTGAGGGCCCCGCACGTAGGGAGGGCTTCTGCTCCCCGCACGCCACATCCAGATGTCACTCCCACCCAGAAGCAGCCTCGCAGGTGCGCCCAGGGTGACCCAGAGTCACGTTTGACCGGTGGCCCAGTCAGGCTGACGCAGACTCAACCCGCTGCAGCCTGTTTGTTAACCCAGTCCTGAAACCGGCCCACTCGTTCTGTGCTGCGTGCTCCTCTCAAAAGCTGCGTCAGCAGCAGCCCTCGGCCAATTCCGGGGGGAGGACGGCGGTTAGGGATGGGGTCTTTCAGCGTATCCCGGAGGGGTCCCGGGGGAGTTAGGGCCCCCGCCCTCTAAGACGTCGTCACCGGCTGGGGCAGCGGCGGGTGGCTCCAGGACAGGGTGCCGGGCGTGTTCTGCTCACTGTGAAGTGCCGTGGAACGTGAACACGGGCCTCGTGACGTTCCGGTTACAGGCGAAGCGTGAGGAAGGGACCAGAGCCGCGGCTGCGTAACACCCGGGACCTTTTCGGTCCGAGACCTTGACGTCGGCACCAGAAGACATTGTAGGGAGAGCAGAGGCGACCGAGGCCACTTCGTTTGTTTGTTTATTTTCATGTCTTGAGACAACCGTTTAATGTGTAAAATGATCCGCTCGTGGCACTGCGCTGGGACGTCTTGGGGCTCCCAGCGGCCGGGACAGCGTCGCGCGGGTGCAGCCGTCTCAGCCGCAACGAAACGGAAGAGACGCTGCACAGCGCGCAGGACGGTGCCTCCCCCACGGCAGACCGCGGCTGCGGTGTGTCCCCGCGAGCCCGGCGGTCGCTGCGGCTGTCCCGTTCGCGGGGAGGCTTCTCTAAATCACAGGCCCTCAGAAGGGGCGCGAGGCCAGGTCTCCCCCGTGACCAGCCGCTCCCCGCTGTGTGGGTCCCGGTGGCAGAGGGGCCGGGGCGGCTTCCCGGGCGGCGTGTCCCACGCGCACACTCACAGCGGGTCGGGGCACGTCAGGAAGCTGCCGACGGGACAAGTGCGGGGTTGCCAGCGGCACCGAGGGCAGGGGCGGTGTCTCCTGGGGCGTCTGGTCTCACTTGTCAGGCTGACCTCTGACCCCCTCGGGTTTGCACGGGAATCAGACGAGAGGTGAGGAAGCGGACGGCGTCCGCCGCACACTCTGACACCTGCCACCATCACCCCTCCTCTGGCTCCTTCTCGGTCCGTCTTCTTCCTGTTTTTCTTCGTTGGTTTGCTCCCGGGGAGCTTGGACTCGCGGCGTCCAGTTCCATGCGGACATTCTCCCGGAATCGAGCGGCCTTGCCCAGAGTCACAGCCCCCGGGGGCGGGGTCTGTGTGGCCTCGGCTCCGCTCGCCGTGGGTGTGTTCGGGCCTCGCGGGGCTCCGTGCCGGGGCGACATTCTCGGGGGTGTCTCCGCGTCCTGGTGCGTGTCTTGGTCGCCCGCAGTCCTGCCGTCTCGTGAGCGCGTTTCTCTGCTTCGTGTCCTCGTTTCAGCTTTAAAACGCCACGGCGGGCGACTGCTCACGGTGCCACGTCTGCGGGGGCCTGTGTTCAGGTTTCGAACCGGGCGCCTGTCAGCCGCATGGCACAGCAGCAGAGGCCTGGCGGCCGGGCGCCCGCCGCGCAGCTCCACGCCGTCTGCGCCTGCCGGAGGCGTGTGGCCGGCAGCAGGGCAGGCGCTGGCCTTCAGCGCTTTGGCCTGGCGGGCGCTCGGCCGGGGCCCCAGTGCCCACGGCCCCACGTCACCCTGGTCCTCTGGCGTGCCAGTCTCCTCTGGGCTCTTGTGCCACCTAGAGGGAGTGACCTGGGCCACCCGCTGCCCAGCGTCCACTGACTCCAGCCGCCAAAGGCCGTGGTCCTCTGTAAGGCGCCGGTGGGCACACACCGCGGAGCTCCTGGCACCTTCCCGCGTGTGCACCGTCTGCGCTGCTGAGCATCAGGGCCACCTGTTGCCGCAGCACTGCTCCTCTGGCGTCCCTGCCCGGGCCTAGCCATGGTGCCCCTGGCGCCCCATCAGTGGGCCCCCTGGACATGGCGTGGGTGCTGGCTGCCATTCTGAGCCACACGCGCCCACGGCAGGAGCTGGCACGTGTCAGCATCATGGCTGGCCTTCACGTTCCCTGAGGAGGCCGGGTGTGGCCACGGGAGTCCGTGGGAAGCGCAGCCCCCCAGCAGGAGGGTGGGCCGTGGGTCTGGGGGGGGGACACTGGCTGAGAGTGGGCGATGCCGCCCAGCAGAGACTGTGGGAGTCCCCGGAAGCACATGGCCTGGGGGCGGGGGACACGGGACGGGGAGCCTACGGGCTTTCGGGGTGGGGCTGGGCACAGGGCCAGTTGCTGCAGGGATTGGAGGGCGCCTGTGACCCCCCCAGAAGCTCCGCAGAGATTGGAGGGTCCCTCTGTGGACGCTCCCTTCCGCCCGGCCCCCCCTGCACGCTCGGGCGAGGTGGCAGTGGGCGGTGGGGTCCCGGCAGGGGCCAAGGGGGCGGGCGGCGGCCGCTCAGGACCCCGTGTGTCCTCTCCCGGCAGATGAAGGCCGCCCTGACGGAGATCATCCAGCTGGCCACCCTGGACTCGGACCCCTGGGTGCTCATGGTGGCCGACATCCTGAAGTCCTTTCCCGACACGGGCTCGCTCAACCTCGACCTTGAAGAGCAGAACCCCAACGTTCAGGACGTCCTGGGGGAGCTCAGGGAAAAGGGTGCGTGTGGGGGGCCCCGCCGGGAGGGGGGTCGCTTCCTCTTACTGCTCTCCCGCTGCGGGTCGCACGAGGGCGTGGGGTGCTGAGCCGCACGCACACGCTGGCCCCCGTGAGCTGTGAACGCCGCCCCCGCACCGTGTGCCGTCTGGCACTCTGCCGGTCGGTGAGAAACCAGCCGCGACAGCCGTGGGGCCGTCCCCACTGCGGTGTCGTCTGAAACTCGCAGTCGTGGCCACGTTCACGCCCTCCGCCCTCTGGGCTCCTGTTCCACGGCAGGTGAAGCCCGGCAGCCCCCGGGAGAGCGGAGCGCAAGCTGCCGCAGGTGGCCGCACACCTGCCCCGGTCCTGCGCGCTTGTAACAGCCCAGCGCGCTGCGGGCCCCTGCGGGCATGGGAAGCGGACCCGAGACGTCCCCGGCCAGGTCCACAGCCACCTGGGTGACGTCTCCTGGGCACGGGGGGCCTGGGCCTGTGGGGAAGGGGCTCGTCATACGGTCACTCCCCAGCTGCCCTGGGCAGCCTGAGCCCTCCCCAGGTGTCCTCCGCACACCGACCCCCGGGCGAGCGGCCGGCGAGGGAGCGTGCCGATGGCCTTGCTGGCGGAGTGACGGCCCAGGGCTGGGGCCCGGGCAGGCTGTCCGTGGGTGCGGGCTGGGCGTCCCCCGCGCGGGCCCCGTGCGCTGACGTGCGGTGTTGGGCCTTGGCCGGCAGTGAGCGAGTGCGAGGCGTCGGCCATGCTGCCCCTGGAGTGCAGGTACCTGAACAAGAGCGCCCTGACCACGCTGGCCGGGCCCCTCACGCCCCCCGTGAAGCATTTCCAGCTGAAGCGGAAGCCCAAGAGCGCCACGCTGCGGGCCGAGCTCCTGCAGAAGTGTGAGTGCCGCCCGGGCCGCGGGCCGCGGGCCACGGGGGGCCGGGGTGTGAGTGCCGCCCGGGCCGGGGGCAGGCCGGGGTGCTGGGGGCCAGGGTGCCGGGGACTGGGGCTCCCCACGGGGCGGCCAGGCAGCCCGGGACATGGCGCAGAATAGCACCCGCCACACCCCAGCCCCCACCCCGTGCGGTCAGCCAGCCCGGGGCTCCGTCCCCCTCGGAGCCGCGTCACGGGAACCTCGCTTCCGTCCTCACGTGTGTGCGTCTCTGGGGAGAGGCAAGGGTGACCGTCGGCGAGGACGTGGCCCCGGGCTGCCCGGGAGGCGGTCGCGGTACAGGGACTCAGAAGGGGCCCCCGCCGGCCCCGTCAGGGCAGCGGACGTGCTGGGCGTCCACACTCGCTGGGGCCTGCGCCCCCTTCACAGGGTCCCCATGCGGGAAAGGCGCATCGCGCCCCAGGCGCTGACCCCGCCCTTGTCCCCGCAGCCACCGAGACGGCGCAGCAGCTCAAGAGGACGGCGGGGGTGCCCTTCCACGCCAAAGGCCGGGGGCCCCTGCGGAAGATGGACACCACGAGTAAGCCGGCTCCTCGCGCGTGCGCGGGCCCAGAGCTGCCGTCATCGCTTGCCACGGCCCTGCGCTTGCGGGCCGGCCACAGAGGGCAGGCGGGTGGCATGTCGGGGACGTCCCCTCCCCGCCCTCGTGGAGGTGCCGCGAGTCTGGGGTGTCGCCAGGGCGGCGTGTGCTGGCGGGGGGCAGCGGGCCTGCGAGCAGCCTCTGCGCGTGACGGAGAGGCGGGGCGCGCAGGAGTGGCAGGAACGCGCCGTCCCCGCCGGTCCCCGCCAATGGGCCACTGAGCCACCCCCTCCCCGCAGCCCCGCTCAAAGGCATCCCGAAGCAAGCGCCCTTCAGAAGCCCCACCACGCCCAGCGTCTTCAGCCCGGCCGGGAACCGGACCCCCATCCCGCCCTCGCGGACGCCGCTGCGCAAGGAGCGGGGCGTCAAGGTGGGGCCCCCCCTCCCGTGGTGCGTGGCCCCCCTCCCTCCACGCGTGGCCCCGGGCCGGCCTCGCGCCTGCGCCGCGGCTGAGGTTGGGTCTCTGTGTCTCGGCAGCTGCTCGACATTTCCGAGCTGGACATGGTGGGCGCCGGCCGAGAAGCCAAGAGGAGGAGGAAGACGCTGGGTGCGTTTCCGGGGCTCCCCTGGGGTGGTGGCCGTGCCGGGAGGCGGATGAGGGCGGCGGGGCTTCGCCCGGTCCTGCCCTCTGCCGGCTGCCTGCTCCCCCCTCCTGGGGGCCTGTCTCTCGTGCCCCCCGTGCCTCGTGAGTCCCAGCACAGTCAGCTGTAACTGAGGAGGTGGCCCCGGGGAGCGGCCCTCTTCTGAGCGCTCGCCTGGGGCTGCCGTGACGGGGGGCGGGGGAAGGGGCTGGCTCGTGCGGTGGGTCAGGCCGGCCCTGACGAGGACCCCGCTTCGTCAGCAGACACGGAAGTGGTGGAGAAGCCTGCCAAGGAGGAGACGGTCATCGAGAACGCCACCCCCGACTACGCAGCCGGCCTGGTGTCCACACAGGTAGGGCCAGCGCGTCTGCGGCCAGAGCGTGCGCCCTGGGGTTCTGATGATTGGCCCCGGGACGTGCTGTCGGAGCGTGCGTGTGTGTGCACGTGTGTGTGCACGCGTGTGCAGGGTGCATGTGTGTGCGTGTACGTGGACAGGTGTGAGCGCCAGTGCCGGACGCCCTGCCGTGGGCACAGCACCCAGACCGTGGCCCTGTGCACGCGGTGCGTTCCCTGCGGGCTCCCGGGGGGCCTCAGACTTTTCTGTGCGGTGCAGGGTGGGTGCGGGTGCGGGTGCAGGTGCGGGTGCAGGATGGGTGCAGGAGTGGGAGTGGTGCAGGTTTGGAGGTGGATGCAGGTACATGTGTGGGTGCGGGCGGTCGGGCGCTGGGACATGGTTGCCTGACACGCCTCGCGTCACTGCGCAGTCCTGTGCCCCCGGCGGGGCTGGCAGCCGGGCGGGGGCCTCGCGGAGTGTCATGCATGTGCAGCCCACGCGGCCGTCCACAGTGGGGCCTGGAGAGGCCTTGTTCCCGCCGTGACCCCTGGGTGATGCTTCTGTCCCTCTTGTCACACAGCAAGCAGCATGTCATCTGTTTACCAGTTTTTTGTGACAAAAACGTTAACTTTATTTCCACAAAGGCGGCTGGTTTGGAGGCTCCGTAGCCAGACGGGCAGCCCAGCCTCTCCTGCTAAGGCAGCTGCAGGTTGTGGGGATTGGTCTAGAAGAAGCCCCTCCCCCTACCCTGAGAACCGTGCCCCCGTCCTGTCAGGGTTGGGGGCCACCTGTGTCGGGGGAAGCGCCAGAGCCCCCGGGGAGCCCAGCATCTGGCCTCTCCCAGGACGGACCTGAACTCTGTCTTCCAGAAACTCGGGTCTTTGAACACGGAGCCCGCGCTGCCCTCCACCAGCTACCTGCCTGCCACGCCCAGTGTGGTGCCAGCCTCGTCCTACGTCCCCAGCTCCGAGACCCCACCAGGTGAGCGGGCGCAGGCTCCCTGGGTGGACAGCATGCCGGGGTTGGCTGGCCCCCTGGCTGGCACAACTTAAAGGGAACAAACCCAGCTTTCACCCGCTTTGCCCTTCCTGGGGGTAACAGGCAGCGGTGGCTCCTCATGCACGTGATAGGAGCGTGTCCCAGCTGAGAGGGTTGTCAAGGTGACAGCACCTCAGGGTCCCAGGGTCCCCTCACAGCCCTAGAATTTCAGAGAAAAGGTATTGAAGACTGGACTCGGGGTTCTGCTCTGAGGTTCTGCTGGGTGGGGCTCGAGCCTTCCTGCCTTCTCACCAGTGCCCGGGGTGGGGGGACGGCCCCCAGGCCAGGAGCTGAGCGGAGTCCGGGCGTCTTCTGCAAAGGCCTGAGACCTCCGGCTCCAGGCTGGGGCCCTGGGGGGCTGTGCCCTGACCCCCTGCCGAGGGCCAGGGAAGCAGGGTGGAGCCTCTCCGTTCCCCTGGGAGTGGCGGGGCCCAGCCTAGCTTGGGGGGCCCCGGTCCTGCCGGCCCCTCAGGCCTTGTTCTGCTCACAGCCCCGTCTTCCCGGGACGCCGGCCGGCCAGCGGAGGAGCCCAGCGCCCCCAGCCCCGCCCTGCCGGCCCAGTTCAAGCAGAGGGCCCCCATGTACAACAGCGGCCTGAGCCCGGCCACGCCTGCGCCCGCAGCGCCCACCTCACCCTTGACGCCCACTACGCCCCCGGCTGTCGCCCCTGCTGCCCAGGCACCGCCGGTGGCCACGGTGGCCCCGCAGACCCAGCCCCCCGCCCAGCAGCAGCCCAAGAAGAACCTGTCCCTCACGGTAGGTGTGCCCCCGTGGGCTGCGGGCCGCCAGGCGGGCGGTGGGGTCCGGCCTCCAGCACCAGCCGTGCAAGGGCAGGAGGGGGCAGGCCGGGCCCAGGCCCTCACGCCCCCACACCCCCACGCCCCACACCCCGCAGAGGGAGCAGATGTTCGCTGCCCAGGAGATGTTCAAGACGGCCAACAAGGTCACGCGGCCCGAGAAGGCCCTCATCCTGGGCTTCATGGCTGGCTCCCGAGGTGCGTCCGCGCTGCTGGCCGGGCGGGGGGCGGGGGCCCGGCCGGGGAGGGGGACGGGCCCCGGGGCCCCAGCTGCCCGCCCAGCAGCCCCCCCACTCCACAGAGAACCCGTGCCAGGAGCAGGGCGACGTGATCCAGATCAAGCTCAGCGAGCACACGGAGGACCTGCCCAAGTCGGACGGCCAAGGCAGCACCACCATGCTGGTGGACACGGTGTTCGAGATGAACTACGCCACGGGCCAGTGGACGCGCTTCAAGAAGTACAAGCCCATGGCCAACGTGTCCTAGGGCCGCGGCCGCACCGCCCGCACCCCCCCGCCCCGGCCGGCCCGAGCTCTGGGCTCCTCTCCGGGGCGCTTTGGACTCACTTTTTAGATTTTAACGTGGGTTACTTTTTGTGTGATCTAAGACGCTTTTTTGGATTCGATATTACATTTTTGAACGTTCAAGTTAACCAGAAAAGTTACAACTTCCTAGTTTTAGCGGCAGCCGTTAGACTTTTACCTTTTTTACTTTTCTTAAATTCCACGGACGAGGGGAGGCGCTGCCCGGCTCTCCTGCCCCGGGAGGTTGAGGGGACCAAAGGTGGCGCCCGGCATGGCTGGCGGGGGAGCCTGGGCCAACCGCAGCTGCCGGGCTCGTCTGGCCGGTGCGGAGTCCGGGGCCCGCACCGCTGGCCCCCGAGCAGGGCTCCCTCCTGGGACCTGGGACGCAGCCGGCTGCGGGGCTTCCCTGCCCCGAACATGTGCCTCACCTTTAACGGGACTTGGGAACCAACTTACTGTTTTTAAAATAAAAAAAAAAATTTCCAAAACCAGAATGACACTTACTGTTCTCGGTGTCTGCTCTGCCTTCAAAGGCCACGGCGCCTCGGCCCCCTGCACGTCAGCGGCAGGATGGCCGCCCTAGGACGCAGCCCTTCTCCGGGCAGGGGGCGTCAGGGCCGTGCCAGGTGCCTGGGAGGGACAGTTCAAAGTGACCGGAAACGTGGAAGCAAGCCCCAAACGTCACAATGCGATCTCGTATAAAATAAATTCAAGAAAAAAGCCTTTAAAAAAATTTTAATACAAAAATACTCATACACAATCTTCCAAACACAACTTCCCACTTTACATGCTATGTCCCCGAAGTCTACATTTCAGTACCCCCCCCAGAAGCGAGTTTCAAGTTTCACGTCTATCAAAACTGGCGACAGCACCCGGTGTCCCTAAAAGGAGCCTGGCCCCGCAGGAAGCTCAGGCCCCGGTAGGCACAGTTCAGGTTACACGTAATTTCTGGCGCAGTTTCACATGTCAGCAGGGTGCAGTGGACGCTGACGGCGCAGGCAGCATCTCACTCTACTGGCTAAAACGCATCAAACACGACACCTCCCAGAGGGTCAGGGGTTTGGCAACTGACAGTTGTTTGCGTGAACTTCCACTGAAACTGGCTCATCTTCGCTGGACGTAAGGCCGATCCGGTGGGCGCTGCAGTGTGGTTTGGGCAGTGGACTCTCGGAGGCGCCAGAGGCACGGACCTGAGTGGCGGGGCAGGTGGGGGCGAGGCTGGGTGTCCACGCGGCTCCTGGCGTGGGTGGGGTGGTCGTCTCGCCGTGTGCTGCGGGTGCCACAGCTGGTTCCCGCAGGGGTCACGCCGGACGCGCCCTGCGCCCATGGGGTGGGGGCACCCGCACTCCCAAGGCCGGTGCCGCAGGGGTAGGGCCGGTCTCCTGGTTCCGCTTCACGCTGACGACCCGGGGCTGGGCCCCCAGCTGCGTGGCCTCTCCGGCGGCCTGGCTGTGCTCCGGCCGGCTCTCAGACTGCTCTCTGAAGACGTCCAAATTAGTGTTACTTGCTCATTAGTTTACGTTTTTGGAAAGAGGGCAGCCACATTGACAATTTTTCTAGTACTTTTCTTCAGAAAAATCATGAGAGAATTTGGAATACCACAGCGCCTTAAACATCAAGATTTGACTGACGTCAATACAAAAATAAATCTCTCTGCTCGCCCAAGTGCCCTGCGGAACCCAGTCTGATGTTCTGACTTCCACGACGTCCCTCGGCGTGACACTGCTCCACACCAGGCCTCTGGTGCCACTTGTGTCCGGACCCAAAGCCCGCAGGTGGCCGAGGGCCAACCCACTGGAGAGCACGCAGCGTGTCGGTCTGAGCTGATCCAGGATTTTCAAGACAATCTGAGATTCCAGAACTGAGTTTGACGCGGAACGCCCCACAGTCCCCACGTCTCGTCAAGCACGGGCTCCTCCAAGGGGCCTGAGCCACCGGGCTGGTGACGAGGCCCCGGTCCGCCTTTTGGTTCTGCGTCACCTGCTTTTCCCAGGACCGTGGCAGGAGAGCCCGGTGCAGCCGGCCAGCGAAGCTCTGCTCCCCACAGTCAGCGCTCGGGGCGCGGGCCCCTCGGGCCGGGGCAGACCCCCACCAGGGTCACGTCAGGAGACCGGGGGTCACGAGGGCCTGGAGGGCGGGCGGCCCCGCAGCTCTACGAGGCAAAGCGACACAGGAGAAACGGGCAGGCGGCCTCAGCAGTAGTTTGCGGCGACAGCCGTGTAAACTTCACAGAATCGACGTTCTTCGGTGATTTTAAGGAGAAAGGCCAGAAAACAGCACCTGTTGGAGCGCGCCCCGCGCCGTGCGCTTGGTGGCCTGGCGCACGCACGGCGCCCCGACCCCCAGCCGGGAGGCGCTCCAGGGAAGAGGGCCTGTCCCCCCGCGTGCGTAGCGAGCAGGCCCACGAAGGGCGATGGCGTGGAGGTGACCTCGGATGACGGCAGCTCCAAACGCTAGGCCCCCCCTCAGACCCCATGCAGAGCGGTTCCAGAGACGCACGTTTCCCGCGCTCTGAGCCCGCAGACGCCCTTCCCCGAGGAGCCAGGCCGGCCGCACGCGTCTCAGTCGGCGGGGTATTGGCGAGACAAGTTTAGCAAAAATATATTGAGGATAAAAACCAAAAACTGGTAAAAACCACTAAAAAGACCCCACACAGTCCCCCAAGTGTCAGCAAGAGCCCCGTGCCAGCCGGGCGGGCCGCCGCCTCGCATCCGCGGACAGGAAAGGCAAGTGCGGCATCTGATGACACCGTCACGGCGCCCTCCCGGCCGGCTTCTCACAGGGACGAGGACAAGCATCGAGGGGATTCACATTAGTACGAAAACAGCTGCTTCAGGAGAGCGGGAACGACGGCCGGTGTCCGTGGACGTCCGGGCTCGTCCGGGCCCGGCAGCCCCCGGCCGCCCCGCGCGTGCCCGCGGGGGAGGGGCCGGGCCACACCAGGAGGGCGGGGCGGGCGGCGGCCCTGCGGCAGGAGCACGACTCCGCGTCCCGGGTGAGACGGGACGTTCGCGTGCCCATCCGTTTCCAGTCACAACGGTAACTAAGCAAACAGAGCAAACAGAGCGGCGGGGACCTGACTCGGAGCTTCAGGTGGCGCCGGGGGGCGAGGCGGCACCATCCGCGGCGCTCCGGCCCACGCGCTCAGGCTCGGTCAGTGCGGACGCAGCGGGCGCTGCCGAGGGTGGCTCAGGGGCGGGGCGGGCGCCCCCCAGGCGGCCTGCGCCACGGCCACGCGGCCTCTGGCCGGGCCCCTGGCCGCCCGGTGCCGCCCCGGAATCTAGCCGAGTCCCCGCCGGGCGCTATTTGCCTTCCGTGACCCTCCGCCAACACCGCCGCCTCCTCCTCTTGCCCTTGGACTTGACGGGATCCGGGAAGGGCTTCTCAGCCTTGGCGCCTCTGACGGGCTCTGTCCCCAGGTCGTGCTCGCAGCAGTAGGACAGCCCGTCCGCAGTAGAGCTGAAGGCCGTCCCATCGTGGTGCTCCTTGCAAAACGAATTGGGGCAGAAGTGGCAAAACGACGTGGAAGGTTTGCCACACACGTCGCAGTGGTGCCAGGGACACTCCCACTTCCCTGCAACGAGACACGACAGCTTCACGTTTTCGTGGCCGAGAGCGAATTTTAAACTGTCGCGTCAGGTGAATACAAATCCAAGAGAGAGAGACCGCTTCCCACCCGGCGTCCAAAGACGAGCAGCAGCTGACGCTGGCACGTGGCAGGGCGAGGGCACCGGCCGCCAGAGGCCGGCCCTGCGTCCAGGTGGCGCCAGCCGTGCCCGCGCCCGTGTGCACGGCGTCTGTCCGACCCCCCAGTCCGTCGTCTTTGACCACCTGAATCGTGACCTTCCCCTCCCAGCCGTGTGCGTTTCTGGGGTTGTCAGTTTCCCCACTGGGGCCCGTGCTCTCCCTGAAACTCGGGTGGCAGAAGGGGGAGCCCCTCCCGGGTCTCCCTGAGAGCTGGCCTGTCATCTGTGTCCCGTGGGGCTGGGCTCCAGACCGCCCCCCCGGGGCCACTGGCCTCACTCTGGCCCCGCTCACTGCAGACTCCGGCCCATGCCGCCCCCGGCCAGCCCCCAGCCACGCGCATGCGCACAGCCCGCCGCACTCGGCGTGCCCGGCAGGGGGCTGCCCACGCCGGCCCCCAGGGACTCCGGCGGGCGGGCGCAGGGCGGGGACCCACCGAAGGGCCGCTTGCCCAGGCCCAGGCAGGCCAGGTGGTAGGCCTTGGTGCAGGACCTGCGGTCGCACAGCACCAGCTGGCCGCCGTCCCCGCAGCGGAAGCACTCGTCCTCCGACCGCTTGCCCTCGGCCCGCGCGCGGCGCCTGCGGCTCCTCTTCCGGCTCCTCTTGCCCTTCTCCTCCGCGGACAGGGACGCCGAGGCCTGGCGGGGCGAGACGTGCCGCTGAGGACCTCGCCCCGCGGGACGGAGGGCGGGCCGGGCACAGGGCCACCCTGCTCCCGGGCCCGCCGCTGGCACGCGGCTGCCGCTCCCCAGTGCGCGTCACTACACGCGTGAACGAACCAGGGCCAGAGCCGGTGTGGACGTCAGCTCGGGGTGGCCGGTAAGGGCACTGGGTTGCATGTATCCCCCCAATGTTCGTCCCCCCAGTATCCGTCCCCCCCGGACACTCAGAACGTGACCCGTCTAGAAACAGGGTCGTTGCGGGTGTGGCTAAGTTGGGACGAGGTCGCCCTGGCGCTGGGTGAGCCCAAGCCTGCTCTGGCGGGTGTCCCTGTGCGGACAAGGCCCTCGTGCGGGTGGAGGCCACGGGAGGGGCGGGCAGGGCTGGGTCCGTGGCCCCGTAGGGGACACACGCGCCCACGCTCGGGTCCCCAGCGCGCTGCTGTGGCGGCCACGGGCACAAGGGGGAAGGCGGTGGCCGCCAGCCCCGCCCATCATGGCGCACGTCAGCGCGGGCGCCGCCCCTGGTGGCGGGGAGGGCCGTGCTCCCGGGCACCGCGGTGGCCGCCACCGCGGGAGGACACGCGGCCGGGGCGCTACCTTCGGCCGGTCCCCGAGGAAGCCGCTGCAGTTGGAGGCCCCGCACCGGCACACCGTCTTCTCGTTGCCCAGGCAGTCGAGGTTGTAGTTAAAGGTCAGCTCCGTCCCTGGCGACAGGGGACAGGCCACGCTGGGGACACGACCGCCCGCGAGCGCCCGAGGCTCGCGAGGGGCGCACCAGACGCACCTGTCCCCCGCCCCCGGCGCTGGCGCTCCACGAAACGGACTCAGCGCAGCCGGACGAGCACACGGCACCCCCCTTGGGGCGCGGCCGCAGGCGGGGGCCCCGGCCGTACCTGCGGGGATGTCACACACGGCGAACAGGCCCACGCGCGTGTCGCCGTTCACGGTCCACTTGAGGGTCTCGCAGTTGGGCTGGCAGCTGTGGTTCATGAAGCGCGAGTAGTTGCCCTTGGGGCCGGCGTCGATGATGCGGTCCTGCAGCGCACAGCGCGGCCTGAGCGCGTCTGCGCCCCCCGCCCCCTGGCCCCGCGGGGCCCCCCGTCCTGCAGCGCACAGCGCGGCCTGAGCGCGTCTGCGCCCCCCCCCCCTGCGTCCCCGCCAGGCTCCCCGTCTCGGGACGCGCCGCACAGCCGCTGTCGGACCGAAAACCGTGGTCCCCCACGGCCACTCAGATGGGACACCCCCAAAGCGGCCCTGTTTCTCTTGCTCACGCCGTCAGGGGGGGCCACAGGGAGCGGCCGAGCCCTGGTGACAACGGGGAGGCGAGCTGGAGCCACCAGCACCCGGCAGGTGGCAGAGCGTGAGGACCCTGGATGCACAAGGCCAGGAGCAACGGAAACGCGGCTGACGGACAGCAGGACTGACCCACACGAGACGCGTGGTGGACGTCAGCAGATGGCCCCTGAGGGGCCAGAGACGGACGAGCGGGACGGGAACAGCCACTGAAATGCCCATGCCCGTGTGCGGGGACACCCAGAGGTGACGCGGTCACCCAGCACCAGGAACGGGGGACAGAGCAGAGCCTGTGGCTCCTGCTCCCCAGTCCCCGAACAAGCGACCGCATGGGAGTGACCAGCAGAGAGGTGCATGGGGCCCACGAGGCCACCTCCAGCACCGTCACCAGTGAGGAGTAGGACACGGGAACACACAGACCTCCACAGCGTGAGGCGCCGTGAGCCCGAGGGCACCAGGGTGGCCAGAGCCCCGAGCCACCTGCAAGAGTCCCCTGCCCCTGTGACAAGTCCCGGGGGGCCGGCCCGCGGCAGCTCTGCCACGCTCACCCCCAAACCTGCTCTACGACCTGGAAGCTGATGACAGCACCAGGGCACCGCTCTGTCCTCCGTCCCCTCCAGCCGTGCGGCCCCAGCACGGGCGCAGGGCCCAGCCCGTGACGGCGGCGCCCACCGCCCGCCTGTGCGCTCCGCCAGCCGACGCGCAGCGAAACCGGCTCGCCCTGTGCGCCCGGCACCCCCGGGGGGCCCACGAGCCGGGTGCGCGCCCGCCAGCAGGCTCGCAGCCAGGCGGCCACCCGCGCGGGGCTCGCCGGTACCTTGTCGATGGTGAGCATGTAGAAGTGGGTGATGTCGTTCTCGTGCGCGCGCTTGATCCTCGCCATGCACTCGTCCTCGTCGATCAGCTCGCCCACGTACTCGTTCACGAACTCGCCCTGGCACCGGAGGCCGCGGTCACCGCGAGGGCTATGGTCGCCGCCAGGGCCCGCGCCCCCTGCTCCCGCCCCGCCCCCTCCCCTCGGCCGGGCCGCGGCCACCGCGCTCTGACCAGAGGCAGGCTGTGCGGGCCCGTGACCTTCCCCGCGGCAGGTCCCTTGCAGGTGACGTTTGACAACGTTCAGCCGCAGTGACTCGGGTAACACGGTAAGGCTCCTTCCCCCACGGGGGCGGGGGCGGGGCACACACCTTCCGGATGTCCCGCTTGGCCACCAGGCCCCAGCCCTTGCCGTCCGTCCGGATGATCTTGGTCTCGGGGTACTGGCGCTTGGTGAAGCACTGGTTCTGGCAGGACTCGCCGGCGGGGCACACCTGCGGGTGGCACTCGAACATCAGCATGCGGTTCAGGCACTCAGAGTCGAGGCCGCACGGGCTCTCGTCGGTGGGCTTGCAGTTGCACTTGGGGATCTCGGAGATGTCGGCGGTGTGGATCTGCACCTTCCCGTACGGCTTGTTCACCTGCGCGAGAGGGGGCCTCAGCCCGCACGCCCCGCCGCCAGGCCCGCGGGGGTCCGGGGGGCCCTGCGGCCCACACTCAGCACCGCGGCCCGCACTGAAGTGGCGGACAGGCCGGCCCAGAGCGTCAGAGCCCCCCGCCCCCGACAAGGGCAGGGCGCGGTCCCCCCCCCCAACAAGCCCACGGCCGCGGCGCAGGGTTCGCAGTGAGGGCAGGGCCCGGGCCAGCAGGCAGGGGCCGGCACCCGCGCCAGAGGCCGTGGCCCTGGGCAACCGGTCTCGGTGGCATCGGCTAGCACAGACTCACGCCCCACCAGGACTCCTGGCCCTGGGGTGGACGCTGGGCCACAGCCGGACGCCAGTCCTGCCTCGCCTGCCACGCCCTCCGAGCTGGGAAGGCCATGTGCACTCAGCCTGAGCCTGGGCGGACCACTCTGGGCCCAGCGCTGCGTGGCGTCCTGCTCCGGGCCGGGGGCTGGCCCCCCGCCCTGCCAGGGCTGCTGCCCACGCACTGAGGCACCCACGTCTCCGAGCAGGAGCCCGGGCAGCCCCGCCCGGCTGCCCTCGTGGGAAGGGCGTGCGTGCGTGCATGCGTGCATGCCTAGCACGGTCTGCCGCCGCCCGCTCGGACATCACCTTGATGTGCTTGTAGGGCGGGGGCTTGCGCGCGCTCTCCTGCGTCTCTCTGGCCTCCCTCTGCAGTTTGATTTCACGAAAGCGAGCCTCGGCTTCTTGCAGCGCTAGAGCCGGTGCGACGAGAGAAGATGTCAGTGAGCAGCCGCGGCCCGTCCACTGCGCCCCCCCGCTCCGCTAAGAGGGGTCTCCAGTTTCCCCAAAACCGGGAGGGGCAGAGACGCCCCATCAGCTGACGACCCCGCTCACTACAGGCAGGGCCCGGGGCCAGGCCTCCCTCGCGGTGACCACCGCGGCCCCCAGCTGTGACCTAGTGACAAAGTGCCAGGCGTGACACACTGCCCCAAAACGAAATGCATTCTGTTCCTTTCGAGGAGAAGACGCTCAGAGAAGTGAAGACAGAGGACACGAGGCCCTGAGCTCTGCAGGACACCGCCGTCAGCTCTGGGCGTCGGGCGCTCGCCGTGGCCAGGCACTCGCTGGCCAGGGCCGCGGTGGGCAGCTACTCAGCGCTCCAGTGACGGGGTCCAGAGACGGGCGTCCCAACCCCACCCACCAGCTGGCACACGGTCAGTTCCATAACAGGTTTGAGAATCTTTTGCTGCCCACCCATCCTCGTTCAGACCTGAGGACCCACTGCATGCTGAGGACCCCCGCCTGGCGCAGATGGCCCCGCCCTTCGCCGAGGCCACTGGCTGGGACCGGCTCCAGCTCGCATGAGCTGGCCGTGGCCACACTGTCCTCACTTAGCCCAGCGTGAGCACTGTGCCCTCCAGCCCGAGGGCCGCCTTCCCGCCCCATCTCACACCGGGCAGCAAACTTGGGGGCGGAGCGTCCTGTCTACCGCCCACACCTGACACCCAGCGTGTGCTGACGGGTGACACGAGCCACCTCGAGCCCCGTGCTCAGGGTCTAGACAGCAAGGAGCTCCCACAACACCCGTGCCTGGCACGAGGCTGGCTGGAGGGGACCCCTGCGGGTCTGCAAACAGCTCCAGGGCTCCTGCGGTGAGCGGAGGTTGCCACTGACGAAGTAAGCGCCACGCCCGAGCCGAGCTTCCCCGCATCACCTGCAGACCCCAGCGTCCCCTGCGGGGCAGCTAGCAGCTCAGCCCCGTGTCCGCGACAGAAACCAGACTCAGAAAGCGGCAACGAGGGTTCGCGCCCGAAACCGCCGAGGCGCGCCGCCCGGAGGGAGAGCTGCGTACCGTTTTTGAAGACTCTTCCGATCCCTCTGACCCCCTGGTAGCGGCTGCCCCGGTCCCCCTCCATGTACGGGAACACTCGCGCCTGATGCGTCCAGTAATAATCTTTAGACCCAAAGAAAAACACAGGGAATTCTCCAATCTCGTGCTTCATTTTCTGAATATTTGGGGGAACATTTTTGGGATGGCAAACTTCTGCCGGCCACCATCTATTATAAATATTAAAAACAGGGTTCACAGACTCTTCAGAGAGACAATCATTCCAACACGTCAGCTCTGCAAAGTAAAAAGAACAGGTTTGAGCGGGCGGAGGGGAGGCGGGGCCGGCCCTCGCACCTGTAGTTCCCGAGCTTGACCCAGACGATGTCCTGGCAGCGCAGCCGCTTCCCGGCGCGGCACTCGTTGCAGAACCAGCTGCCGTCGGGCGTCTGGATGCCCAGGCAGTCGGGGTGGAAGGCGGCGGGGCACGACTCGCAGCACAGGAGGCTCCCGCCTGCAGGAAGCGGGGCTCAGCCGCGGGCGCGCGCCCCGCCCCCTCGCAGCCCGCCCACCCGGGGCGGCCCGGACACAGCCACAGCCGTGGTGTGGAGCGGGGCACGGACCGCCCCCCGAGCCCAGCGCGGCAGGCTCAGGCCCGCGGGGGGCCGGGGGGCGCCCTCACCTTTGGAACACACGAAGCACCAGCTCACGTTGACGTGCGCGTGGTGCCGCTTCCCCTTCCGCGCGGTGAAGTGGCCGGCGCACACGATGCTGTGCGAGGCGAGGACCGCGCAGCCCGCGGCCAGGCAGGCGTCCCCGCCGTGGTACGCGACGGGGCAGCGCACGCAGCGCATCATCTTCCCTGCGGGAGACGCGGGGAGACGCACGCTGACGCTGCCGCCGCCCCCGCGACCACGCGGAGCAGGGGACGGATGCGGGAGAGACGGCGCCCTGCTCGGTGTCGGGGCCGGGGCGCCCGGGACCGCCCCCCGGGGCGCGCGGGCTGGGGACCGCCCCCCCCAGTCCTGTACCTTTTGAGGGCCGCGGGTTGGAGGGGTTGGAGGCGTGGCAGCTGACGCAGCTGTGCAGCGGGCAGCGGAAGCCCCGGCTCTCGAACACGGCCAGCGGGAAGCGCCGCACGCACGCCTCGTGGTAGAACTTCCCGCACTGCGACACCACGCAGCGCCTCACGTCCCCCGCGCTCTCCTTGCACACGAAGCACGAGTGGACCCCTGCGCGGGGGGAGGGGGGCCGGGGTCAGACGGCGCTGTGGCTCGGTGGCCGCCCCGTGGGACGCCTGTCCCGCCCCACCACAGGGACCTGGGCCCCCAAGGGGCACCTGGAGGACGGGCGGTCACTCCGGTCATCTGGAAGTCGGAGGAAAGGACCCCAGGAAAGGCTTGCGGCCAAGGGGGCACCCCCCACCACCACGCAGACAGGTGCCCCGGGAGCCAGCGTCCCACTGGACGCCCTCGCTGGGGGGAGACCCCGCCCGAGGCGCTGCTCTCAGGAGTCAGGAGACGCCTTGGCCTGGCCAGTGGGCAGGAGGGGACAGGGACCCCACGTGTCGCCCGCCAGCCCCCGACTGCACCACGGAAGCCCACGCCGCAGAGGAGCAGCGGTCACTCAGGGACGAGCAAGGGGCTGCTCTCTGTGCTGGGTTGGAAGTGAACTGAGGCTGCCCCGAGGCCCCCACTCCTGTGACCCTCAGCGTCCAGCAACCCAGGCTGTGGCACCGGGACGGTCCCCTATGGAGAGCAGGCTCACGCCAGCCGTGGCAAAGGGCACAGCAGAGCCACCGCCAGTGATCCCGCCACCTCGCCCGGGGGAGCACAGTCGGGGTCGGGGGGGGGGGCGTCTGCAGGGCGGGGACGCGGCACTTGCCTGACGCGCACTCGGGGCAGGTGAGCCGCCCCTCCGCAGGCCGGGGCAGGCCGAGGCAGGCCGGGTGGAAGGCGCCGCAGCAGGGGCCCACGCACAGGGCCAGGCCGCCCGTCTTCTCGCACAGCTGTGGGCGGAGAGGGACCCGGTGACGCGGCCGGGGGCAGGCAGAGCTCCACCCCGTCAGTGGCAGAGGGGACAAATGGGATCGAGGGCCCCAAGGACACCGAGCGAGGAGCCGAGGCTGGAAGGGTCCAGCACTGCACACATCCGCACCGGGGGCCCAGCACTGCCCGCCGGCCACCCCCCCCACCCCCCGCTACATCCCACATGACATGTCTGTGCGCACGGGAGCGTGTCACGCCTGCACAGCACTGAAGGGCAGGGCCTGGAGCCCTGCATCCCAGGCCCCGAAAATCGGTGACAATGGTGGGGCGGAGGCGGGGGGAAGAGACGCTGTGGCGACACGCGCCCCCACGGGCCTGGGACCCGAGCCAGGGGTGCTGGGGACACATCGGCGGCAGTCCCCTCACCTGGCAAACGTGTTCCTTTTTCGCAGCCACCCCGCGCTCAGACTTCTTCGAAGAGACGGACACCTCGGTCTGCGTTTCGTCGGCACTTTCGTACGGGGACTCGAGGGGCTCGTCTCCCGGGCCGTCCGAGACCTGCAGAGGCGGAGGCGGACGACAGTTCACGAGTCGCAGAGCTGGGGGGGGGCGCACGGCCGTGAGGACCCGCCCCTCCCGCCAACGGCACCGACGGCCCCCGCGACCCGCCGCTCGGGGGTTTGGCTTTATCCTCCTGACTGCGCGGCCCGAGTGCGCAGCGGGAGGCAGGAGGCGTGACACCCTCAACGTGCCTGACGCGAGGCGACTTCCTGGAGACCCGTGTGTGCTCCGAGGCGACCCAAGACGGGCTCGGGACCCAGCATCTCGACCTTTCTCACCCACTGGTTCACATCCAGCTACGTCAAGGCTAAGGGAAGGGTCTGGACCCCGTGCGCACCCGGAGGGGTCAGGTGCAGAGCCGCGGGTGGGGCCCCGGCCATGACCTTGCTCGCTGTCCGGGGCTGCGCTAGGCTGTCAGGCATTTCGGAGTCGTGTCGTACGGGGCGCTGACGCCACCTCGTCACCCTTGTGACTGGTTCCCCGTCCCAGTCTCCCCACCCTCGGCCTACGCTCCCCACCAGAGGGGAGGGGTGGGCGGGGTGAACCCTGCGGCCGCGTAGCAGGTGCGTCTACGTGAAAGGCCTGCGCCAGTGACACCAACGGTCATTTACCAGGGACCGTCAGGCTCCCCGCCCCCCTCGTCCTGGACTCGCCGCTCCCCCTCACTGACCAGCACCCTTAACCAACAAGTCTTTAATTAGAAAGCTTCACGCGTCAACTTCAGATTCTAAACAACCCTGAAGACGTGTTTCGAGTCTATCTGACGTCAGGTGAGTAACGTGGAGAGAGAGCTGCGCTTTCCGGCAGAGCAGAAGCGGAACCTGCGTTTCCCGGCCCCCTCGAGCACAGGCTACTGTCTGCCCATCGACACAGACCTAGGAACTGGGACTGGGCCGCACTGAAAACTCTGAGAGCGCGAAGCCCCAGGCGGCCCACAGGCCTGCAGCCTCGCCGGCTTCTTCCAGCGCTAGGCCGCCGGCGTTACAGGGCGCAGACGACAAACACCCCCACCCACCCAGGGCTTCGCTGACTCTTTGTGACGGGCCGGAGTCTGGCGGGGCTGACCGCTGTGTGGTCCCGCTCCCCCGTCTGGCACGGCCGCCGCCCAGGGCTCCCGGACCAGGGGCTGGGCCCGCGCCTCCCGCTCCTCACCCTGACGCCCAGCACGGCGGTGACTGAGAAAATGCAGGGCTCAAACTCCTAGGGTCACAGGGTGGCCATCGGGTGCGGAGTCACAGGGGGGTTGCCCGCTGAGGCGGGGCTGCAGGGGGCGGGGGACGGGGGTGTGGATGTGGGGGGCGCAGGGGCAGCACGGCACCGCCCGGCTCCCAGAGCCGCGCCCAGGGCCGCAGGGGGACTAGCTGGCGAGCACCAGACCCAGAGGCAGGGCCTGCACCGGAGGCAGGGGCTGGGGGAGAGCGCCCGGTGCCCCCCCCCGCCAACCCGTGTACCCCCCGGGCATGGCTGCACCAACCTGGACGCTGAAAGGAAAAGCGCGTGGAGAAGACAGAACACACAGACCAGGCCTGGGTCGAAGGAAGGGACAGCACCTTTTATTTAGATTTACAGAGAGTCAGCACGCGTCCACGCAGTGACCGTTCCTGAATTAACAGTCTGTGCGACATGCCGTACATGTTCTGAGGGACACATGCAGGTGAGGCACGCCGCCGGCCGTCGCCCAGCCCCCGCGGCCCCTGCCCCACGACTAGCCCAGCCCGTCCGGCTCGGCCAGCCCCCAGCCCCCCAGCAGGGGCCGGGGCAGGGCCCCACTGCGCTGCGGCTGCGCCTCCATGTGTGACAACGGCCCAGCCACCTGCGCAGTCCCAAGTCGCCGTCTAGGCGTCGACCGCGTACCCCGTATCCGCTACGGTGCGTTTGGAAAGAGGACAGTGGCGTGACCCGACGAGAACCCCCCACACGCCCCGACGCCGAAGCTGCGGCTGCAGCGCCAGCTCCCAGCGGCTCGGCTCCTGGCACCTCAGTTTGCCTGGGGCTGAAGGCGCCCCCCCCCACCCTGCCGCTGCTCAGGGTGTGGCAGCGTCATCTCGCCCACGAGCCTCAGAAACAGAATGCAGTCCCCTTAACCCCGGCGACAGTCACCAACAGCGTGAGCACTGGCTGAGCACATCTGAGCCCACGTCTGGACACGGTGCTGCCACACAGGGTGCTATGCCAGTCCCCGGTCCTCCCTGCCGGGGCTGGGGAGCGGCCCCCTCGGCCCCTCGGAGTGACACACAGTGAACTTGGAACCTTGTGACAAGACAAACCCTTTCACAAGTTGAATGCCACGTCGGAAACACAAACACAGACCTTGGGCGAGCGTTTCTGCGAACCAGCATCTCCGTGCTTAAGGTCCGCCCCCGGAGAGCGAGACGGAGCGCTGGGGGCGCTTTCACCCCGCGTTCTGGGCTCACGCACGGTGAGAACCCTGTGTTCAGCAGGTTCCACTCGCTTAAAACCAAAATTCCCATCTCAAACGGGGCTTCCAAGAAAACGTCACAGTGAAACGTCAGCGCATTTCAAGTGCTCATTTTTCAAAGCCATTCGCCACCGGACACACCGCAGTCCGTAACGCTTGACTCGAGCGACCGTCGTAGGGGACACAGACGGGAGCTGCTAGCCGTCCCTGGATTCCAGGGCTGGGCCCGAGGCAGGGAGAACGTGAAGCCCGGCGAGCGCCTGGCGTGGCCTGGACACGGAGTCTGGCCGCACGGCTGCTGCCCCAGGCTCCAGGGACCAGCCCTCGTCACCAGAAACACGCGTCTCTGAAATAATCTCAGATAATCCTTCTGACCCAACTTTGGCCCCGCTGTGTCCTCAGCAGCGGCCACCCCAGGGCGGGCTGGGGACAGCACATGTGACAACAGTGACAGAGCACGCACGGCCGCTGCTCCAGCAGCTGCTGTCAGCATGTGAGACTGAGCAGACCCCCACAGCTGGGCTGGCCACCCCACGGCCACCCCGCGGCCACCTCACGGCCACCTGTCATTTCTGGAAGATACAATGTGCCTGAATGGCTAGCACGCGTCAAAACGTACAACAAAAATATTATACGCAAAAACCTAACAAGTCCGCGTAGCCCAGAAAAAAACCACGCCTGAGGGCGTAACGGGACCGTCGAGTCACAGAGGTATGTGACGAGAGGCAGTGCTCAGAGTGACACCACGGGAGGGACGCCCGGCCAGCGCCGCCCTCACCAGACAGCAGAAGGAACAAGACACACACGACACACGACACACGACATCTACCTGCTGAGCCCACCGCGGGCAGGTCAGTCACTGGCGGCTTCTGACGTTCGCGACAAAACGGCAGGAACGGGACTTACGGGATCAAAATCGATCTCACCGACCGAGAACCCCGAAAGCACCAAGCGCTCAGCACGCTCCCTCCAAACACGGGGCTGCGAAGGCACCGGGAACCGACAGCTGCCGCGCTCGGAGGACCCTTCCCGAGCAGCGGGCACCTGCTGCTCCTGGCCGGGCGCCGCGCCGGCCCCCAGGCTGACCCCCGCAGCGGTCCCCGCGCCCCCTCTTCTGTCTCTGTCGTTCTTAACGGGAAACGGAGGTGGCGGAACCGCTGACAGCAAAAGCGTACCGTGCTCGTTTCCCCCGAGTCGGAAGGGCCGTCACCGCCGCGCCCACAGAGGCCTGCCCGGCCAGGACACCTGAGCCCGGGTGACAGACCCGAGGGGCTGGACACGCTTCTGAGCGCAGAGGAGGTCTGGGGCGTCCCCGCACATGCGGGGTCCGCGTCAAGCCACCAGCGAGTCCTCCCACGCACCCCCGCCCTGCTGGGCTCGACCCGACAAACGGGGGCCTGTCCTCCACGGAGGAGCACGCGCGCTGCTGTCGGAGGGTGACCGCCAGGACACTGCCACCGGCCCCAGCAGGGCCCCCCGCTCCCCACAGGCTTCAGCGAGACCCGCCTCCGGGTGCCTCCCACGGCCACACAGGACACCCTGGGGTGGGCGTCCCAGGCCCCCTGGGCACGCCTCGAGCATCTTCCCAGGGCCGCCCGCCCTCCCAGACGCCGCCGCGGTGACTGCAGAGCACGAACAAATCCCCCGTGACGACCCCTGCACAGGCCCAGGGCCAGGCGGCATCGGCGCCACTGCGGCCTCAGCACAGAGCCTCTGCGCCCTGGCTGCGTCTCGTCCCCAGGCTCTCCCAGGACACGAGCTCCGCCCACACATGACCTCGGGAAGCCAGAGTCCCTCGCAGACGTCCACAATGGCATCTGGAGGAGGCCATCCCGCCCTATGCAGGGCGCTGAGCACCTGCCTCTGCCTGCGTCCCCAAGGTGAGAACGCTGCGTGTCACCCGCCCGCTCCCCGTGCAGCCCCGGGGCCTCGTGCTGCTCCGTGCGGCTCTGGGGCACCCCACGGCGTCGCCCTGCCGGTCCTTCCACGGCCCCCCCAAGCAGAAGGAAGCGCCTGTCGCTAGAGCTCGCCGGCCACCCCAAACCCGCCAGGTAACGGTCTCAACCGAGCCGCTCAGCCTGCCGCCGGCCTCTCAAGCGAGTCCTCGCTTTCCGTGACCGTTTCCTGGACTAGGACCACTTCTACACCGCCTGCCTTCATCCTTTTCATCACTGACGAGCCTTCTGAGCGCCCTGTGCCACCCCTGAGCTCGTCCACATCCTCAAGGGACAGCGTCTGAGCACAGCCACCCGCCAGCCGTCAGCCAGGCCAGGCCCGCGACGTCCCTCAGACATGCCCGGACCTGCCACTTCCGGTCACTCCGCCCACGCACAGGACATGCCCAGAGCAGCGCCCTTCGTGCCCAACAAGACGGGCACCTTCAGGTAACACGGAACGATGGTGACTTTGTCACTTTATTGTCATAACCGTCACTGTCACGTGGTGTCCCACCGCGTCCCGGCACGGGGCCAGGCACCTGCGTGTCTCATGCATCACGCCACTCGGCGGCTCAGAACACATCTCAGTAACTGTTGTGGGAGGAAAGCCACACGGGAGAGCCGGGGGCCACCCGAGTGCCACACGCTCGGCCTGCATGCCCGCTGGGACCGCCCCTCACCATGCACAGCGGGCCCTGGGGTGCCACCGGGGGTCCCTGGGGTGGAGACGTGTCCCAGGCTGCGGCTGTCACGTGAAAGCAGCCGACAGGGCAGGCGGCCCCCGCGCCACGGCCACGGACTCGAGTCGGTGGCTCACGACGACACTGCACACGGTGTCTCTCCTGCGCACTTGCTCTGTCCAGTGTCACAGTGAGACGCTCAGCAGCAGAGACAGGACCGAAACCCTCCCTGCCGCACGCTGGAGCCAGGCCCCGTGGGCAGCGCTGAGCGCGTGCTGCTCGCCCCTGGTCTCTGGAGGCGCCGACGCCGTTCGGGCAAAGCCGCGGGCCCTCTCCGGGTGAAGTCTACCCTCGTCACTGCCGTGCGAGTGCGCTTCCGGCACGAGATGAATGCGCTCGGTTCGACGGCCTCGGTCGGGCAGCTTACCTTGGTCTTAAAATTTGTTATCTGTTTTCTTCGTTGTGTTTATTAATACGAATAAAAACAGACTATCACACCTCCTCCACAGAAGGCTGTGGTGGGGACGCCACCCGCGGGTACGATGATGCGCCACCTGCCGCTGACGTCCCGGAATGGCACCCCATTCTAAGTGCAGGACAGGGCAGCTGGGTTCAAGTCCAACTCGACTGGTGTGGGCTCCCACAAAAGCTGTTACCAGTGGAGGCGAAAAAAATAAGAGTTTGCTCTACTAGGGAACAAGAAACGAAGTTACAGAACACTTCAATCACAGCAACCGCGTCGCGGCCTCGGGCATGCAGCGTGCGCCTCGGTCCTCTCCCGAGTCCCACCGTCACGTCCGCCGCGAGGCGGCCTCGAACCAGAGCGTGCCCTGCCACGTCGTGAAGCACCGACCCACGCGCGTTCCTGGCTTCGATCGAGGGTGGCGGGAGGAAAGGACGGTAAGCGCGCGGAGGGCAGGGCTGGCTCCCTCCCTGGGCCGCCCGTCGCGACGCCACGCTGTGCACCGCGCGCTGCTCGGCGCCTGGCGCGGGCGTCAGTGTGCACAGACCCGCGCTCAGCAGCGCAACCCAGCGCGGACGGGGCCCCGCTCGCCTCCAGCGGTCTGAGCAGGCCCGCTCCGCAAAACCCGGCTCGCGATGGGAGTGTCGGACAAGCCGCCCGGACGCGGACCAGCGGAGGGGGCCTCGCGGTCTGCATGTCGTCGCGGGAGGGACCGAATGCACGCCACGGGCCCTGTGTGTCACCCTCACAACGCGGGCAGGGAAGCGCGTGGCTTTAACGTGGCTGCCGTGTACCGTGAGCGTATTTCATGACCTACGCCCTCCTGAAGTGCTAGGGACCAACCACCGACTGTCTAATGACAAGTCTGCCGAGCTCAGAGCCAGTGTCTGAGCCCCCAAGACGGACCTCGCCCGCCCGGGGCCGACCTCGGACGTCGGGCTGCCCGGCGCCGGGCCTGACGCCCCAGCTGGCCGTCGGCCCGGGAGCGCTGCTCTAAGCCCGGCCTTCCACACAGGACTCGGAGGAGAACAGGCGAGCGCTCACTGCCGCAGTGTCCCCTCTGACTGTGCTGACAACACGAGGGGAACCCTGGTGGAGAAGTGGACCGAACACGACGATGAAAGACAAACCCGTTAAAAGCGTTTCTCAACAAGAAAGCCAGCTTAAGCGGAGGGTCTACAGAACTGAAACCTTTTATTTCCAGCATTCTTCTTGAGCATCGCAGGCCACCTTCCACGGGACTGAGGACACTCGTCTGAACGCAGACGAGGGAAAGGAGGGAGCTGTTCCGTACAGAGCGTGCCCTCCCGCGTGTCAGTGAGGGGTCCTCACGGGGTTTCCTGGCTGTGGCCAAACGTGAGACACAGGCGGTCACGCGCTGCGGCCAACCGAGGACGCGGAGCCGGGCCTGGGCCTGCACGGCGCCGGGAGGCTCCCCAGAGCTGGGAGGCCGGCCCCTCGCCCCACGGCAGGAGGCGACCGGGCTGAGCAGGCGCAACGCCCGGTCCCCACCGGGGGCCCCAGCAGAGGGGGACAGAGTACAGAGTGCCTCCTCCTGAGCCCGCCTCGTGTCTCCCCACAACACCCCGAGACGGTGCTCCTGTCTACGAGGAAGAGAGCCAGGGGGACAAAATGACAAGAAACGGGAACGTGACTGAGAACCAGCTCCTGCGAGAGTCACTAGAGCAGAAATCCAGACTCCCCCGGGACAGAGCGTCACATCTGCGCTGAGGCTACGTGTTGTCGTGCTCCTCGTCATGGCGACAACTTTAGGTTGGACGATGAAGTCTGGATGTCACCCCACGACGGCAGCCGCCTCACGCAGCCGTCACTCTGCTCTTACATCTTCTGAGGTCCAGAAGAGGGGGCCACGTAGCCAAGGCAGCTCTGACTCACCTCAACACTCAAGCACCTAGGGACATGCCAGGGTGTGAAGGGCCAAGGACAGCGCTGGGGCCCGAGCCGTGAGCCTCGGCCCGGAAGCCGCGAGAACAGGGGTGCGCGCGGGCCGCCCCTCACCCGCCCAGGGTGAGGGCCCAGGGGCCGGGGTCGGCCCGGGGCCGCGGTGACGGTGTGTCCCAGCAGGACAGAGCGGACCTGCTCTCGCGGGAAAGGTCAGTGCGAGGGCCACAGAGAACACGACGCCCGAGACAGACTGCAGACCGCGCGCGCGGACCAGCGGGCTCGCCGCGTGCGTGTGCTGGCACCGCAGGTGCGCGGACAGGCCACACGGTGACTTCCACTGCGAGGCTGCTACCGTTTTCCGAGACCCTGAACCTCACCTACGTCGGTGGCGCGCGCCAGCCTTACGCTGATTGAGCCCGACCCCGACGCCCTGCACAGCACGACGCCCCCGGGGGGTGCCGCGGCCGGCGCCACCGGTGCTACTTTACCTCGTTCTCAGTCACGGACGCCGAGGGGGACGAGCTCTTGCTGAGGGCCAGGGCCGAGGACGCCGCCGGGGCGCGGCCCCGCTTCTTCAGGGGCTTGCACGCGTCGGACAGGGGCTTCGTCACTGCAAGAGAACGCGTCTGTGACGTGGGAGCCGGGCCCTGCGCCTCCCGCTGCCCCGGGATCCCCTCGAACGCGCGGGGCTCTGGGGCCGGCGGCTCCGAGCCCCCGCCACCCTCCGGGCTCAACCGCCTGTCGTGGGGAATCTGAGTGTGAACAGAGGCAGACAGCTGTGGAAGAACCCCAGTGTCCCCGGCCTGCCCCCAAAGCCATCACCCTGGGGCCACCATGGCTCCGTCCTCACCTGGGCCCACGGCCCTGCCCCGTGTCCCCGGAGCAAATCCCAGACACGGCATCTCACCCATAAGAAGGTGAGTGCACGGGTCTGGGACACAGGCTCACGCGTGAGGGTGGTGACCCCTCCTGCCACACACGCCCGCGCTCACGCCGCTCACAGCTGTCTCCTAACAGTCTGCTCAGCTGACACTAAAAACCAGCGCAGCACCTCGCACACGTGTGTGCACACACTCACACCCTCACACTCACACACACCCACACTCACTCACACACTCACTCACACACTCACACACACACACAGTCCTTTTCCGTCTTCATCCCTTTCTCACTTAGAGCTGCAGACCGTGAGCTCTCTGTGATGAAGTACCAGACAGACACAGCAAGCAGGTGATTCGCGAGCAGGTAAGAGGAGGCCTGATTCTACCTCTTACGTTTCACGGTTGTTTACGCTCGTCTCCTAAACACTTGAAATGAACGGGCGCGTGTGCAGGGAGGCAGCCACACGCGGGGCGGGGCGGGGCGCGGCGCAGCGACTGGCCCCTCACGGGAGAAGCCCTGCACTTCCGGGTTAAAGCCCTTCTCAGCGTCACTTTGCACTGAAAACAGTAAGGCCAGGAGGAGGCCAGGAGCAGGGTGACCTCAGTCGATGCGGGAGAAGCATGAAAACTAAAGACTTTTCCTCCTCCCGCCTCCCTGAGCTTGATGGCGACATTCTCTGAAGGACCCTGTCCCAACCCCCCCCCCCCCGAGGACAGGGACGGGGACGGGGCCCCACAGGGGCCCTCGGGGCGCCGCCCACATTACCTGCCTGGCTCTTCGGCGAGGAGGCGGCCTCCGCGGCCCGGCAGCAGCCCGTCCGGGCCGTCCTGTCCGGGAGCGTGTCCCTCTGCGTTAAAGGGAAGGAATCAGACGGGAGGGCGGGCGGGAGGCGGGACCCCGCGGGAACAGCAGGCTGCAGAGGAGCCCGGCCACGCGGACGCCCTCCCCGGCCCACTGGCCTTCCCCGGACACAGTGACACGTGGCCTGGACCTCCTACGGTGGAGCCTGCCAGGCCAGCGCCAACGCCACCACGAACGCGTGACACTGAGGACCTGACTCTGAGACAAGCTCCGGATGAACTCACGAGCAGGTCGCCACAGTAAGCACATCTCACAACTGAGGAAAGGGCCGAGAAAGGGCCGTGGTCATCTGACTGGTGCTCACAAAGGGAACAATGCAACTGCAAACTGCCTCTCGGCAGCCTCGTGACCCGCCGGGCAGGCCGCGGAGCAGCGGACGGGACTCGGGTGGGGGATGGGTCCCAGAGCCGTGGACAAGGCGACAGGCGCCCAGCTCCCAGATGGCAGCTGGCACGCCGGACTGCATGGCACCTTCAGGGACGAGGCACGCCACGCTGCACGGAGGCTGTGACAGCCAGACCGGAGCGGACACCACTGCCACCCTCGGCCGCTGCCCACGACTCCTGCTAGTCAAGATGACATTTCCACTGAGGCCCTTAGTGTGAATGAGGGTTTCACAGGTCAGGGCCACCTTTTAGGTGCGTCATCTATTCAAACACCTGAAAGCACCAGCATCCGCATGAAAGGCAGCAAAGGGGCCACCGGACACTGGTGCCACAGGAAACCAAGCACGTGCCTCAGTGCCAGCGGTGATGCCGGCCAGACGGCTCTCCGCTGCCTCCCTGACCACTAACGTCACCTGACGTGGCTGGGAAGACGGACGACGGATGTGGTGGCCGCATCTGCACACTGGACATCTGAGATGTAGTCTCCATTTAACAAAACAGCAAAGCAGAAGGAACCACTTCTTACTTTACAGCAGTAAGTGACACGGGGCCAGGACCGCCGGCCACCCAGTGCGGCCGCCCCAGCTCCATCGCCAGCTAAGGGACGTGGGCGGCGTCCAGACCAGAGCCGCAGCACAGGGGACACACGTGGAGGGTGGCACTCGCCCGGAGCAGGCGGCGTAACCCGTTTCCTCGGCCACACGGACCTTGTCCGTGCCCGCCCATCCGGGTGCCAGGCACACTCTGCCCCACAGTGCGCACTGGGCCACGCTGGGACCCAAGGTCCCGTGTGGCGGGGCCTCTGTACCTACACTGCCATCTGCACAGCCACCTGGCATCCCCGTCACGCAGCAGTGCGAGCTGACCGACCGCTGGGGCCATGAGACCCAGCGCTACTGTCTGGGGCGGACTCTGACGCTTCCCCCCGCGGTGCGCAGCTGACGCGTCTGGGGCGGACTGTGACACGTTCACATCCTCCCGTTATCCATGCCCTACAGACGAGTCACCTCACGACACGAGCTCGTGGGACCTAGACATCAGTGCTACTCGGAGCGTCTGGACAGTGAAGTGTCAGAGGTTTATGTTAAAGTCCCCAACAGGTGACGACTCGCTCCCTTCGGCAGCCTTGTGCAAGGTGCCACAAGACAGGCGAGCCCTGCTAGGCCCAGCCCCACAAGACCACCCCCCCCCGCCGCTCGCACCCACCCACCCACCCACTCCCCCCTGGGGATGACGGCGCGGGGCCCAGCCGGGCCGGCGGGGCGCGGCTACCTTCCAAAGGCCGTGCTTGTCCGTCCTGAGCCTTTTCCGGGGTGCGTCCCCGACGTCGGCGTCCTCCGCGGGGTCCTGCATCCTCTTGGTGTGGGTTCTCTTCTTCCCATTCAAGTTACCTTGGGACGGGGACGGGAGAACGTGCATGAGAACACTGCACGAGCAGCTGCCAAAGCACTGCGCGCCCGCCAGGCTGCCCCGAGCACACCCCCGGGGCCCACGCGCCGACCACAGGCCGGGCCGCAGAGGAGCACGGCAACTCTAGACGGCAAGGGGCCGGTCCCTGCGACATCCGACACTGAAAACTCATCTAATCTGAGCTTGTCAGGCTGGGACTTGTTACATTTTAACACATTACACCATTAAGTTTAAATGGAATCCAATATCCAAAAAAAGTCTTTTAGTAACATTCAAAGCCTCGTAGAATTTAAGTTGAACTTTAAAAATACACACAACTTGCTACTTCTTACACGTCTCCTTAGGGAAGCATCCTAGCAGTGCTGCACTTGCATCTGCAGGCTCAGGGCCCGCTCCACCGCCCCTCACTGCATCGGGTGTTCCCAGCAAGCCGCCAACCCGAGACTGCCGTGTGCAACCGCGCTGACACGTGACGAGACCCAGGACGAGAGTGCACTAGCAGGGCGACTAGCTGGAACGCGCCGGTGTTTACTTAAATGCAATCCCAGCATCCCCATTTGCGTAACTGTTCTAGAGACCCAGGGTCTGTCCCCTTCGAACCCGGCGGGGCCCGGCGTCACGGGCCACGGGCCACACACGGAGCACCGGCCCTCACCAGCTGCCAGCCCCAGCATGCCGCGCAGGCTCCCTAAGCTCCGCCCGTGGCCACAGTAGGGCAGGCTGGCTGCGGGGAACCCCAGGAAGAGAGAGAGGTGCAGAAGGCGGTGGGGTCTGCCCAGCCACTGCCCAAGCGAGCCCAGCACAGGGCACGGCAAGCCCGAAGGGTCAGGACCTCCTCGGTCAGACCCGCCCTGATCAGGTGTTCACGAAGCTACAGACAGACACCTGCCACAGCCACTGTCACCGGTGCCTCCTCGTCCCTTTACCTAGGGTCCCTCCACCCCCGTCCCAGAATGAGGCAGCTGGCGTCCATTACAAGAATAAGCATTGTGGGATCCGAGTGAAGTCAGCTGACACCAATGGACACAATCTGTCACCCGGGCTGTCAGCACTGTGGTCCCTGAGAGGAAGGGTTGACCGGCCTGCAGCACAGAGTACACGCCCGGCGCACAGGGGCAGCCACCGGCCTTCGCCCGCCTACTTGGTGACAGAAACGGGACACACGATCACGTTCGCACTCGCTCCGCACGGCGGGGCTGAATCTGGCTGGGGGATCCCCACCGCCTGCTGGATGAGCCCCCACCAAAGGGGACACGCTGCAGAGCTGGCGCGTGAGGAGGCCCGGGCTGAGCTCGCCGCGTGGCCGTCCTCGCCACGCCACGTCGCAGCATCTACATGGAACGCCGCACACAACGAGTGAAGCTCGGACTAATGTCGTCAGACAGCCGGCGGGGGCGGGGGCGCAAAGCTAGAAGCGCTATGCACACGTGCGCGGTCACAGTCACGGTCACACCCCGGAGCCGGCCCAGAGGCACGCGCGCGCACACGCAGCAAGGTGCAATTACTTCTGGGTCTCGGGGTCCTCCGCGGGGGGTCCTGGGACACCCTGCGTCTGGCCTCTCCGAAACTCTTCAGTGACGAACCTCGGGAGACAAAACGTTTTGTATTTTAAACTGACGCCCAACTATGCCACTTATCTTTATATTAAAAATGCACATTTTCTATAACACGTGTGTCCGAGCACGCAGACGACACACCCGGCCACGGCTGCACGCCTTCCCCGAAGCGAGCTCCCTGGGGACGCAGGCCTGCGCCTGGCCCTATCCCGTCACAGGAGCCCGCGGCCGGAGACGGGCTGCGGCGCCCCCAGCAGCCCCGCACGCCGCCCTGCGGGCCGCAGTGGCAGAGCGCCCGCTCCCGGGGCAGAAGAGCGAGGCCCGCAGGCCCCGCGGGCAGCTCTCAGGGCTGGAAGTGGGGGGAGGCTGATAACAGCTCCCTTAGCCGCACGCGCACGCGCTCTGGGCGCTGGCATGGGCACCGGGGAGGGGCGCAGAGCTGGCGGAGCAGGTGTCTCCCTGCAGCGAGCGCCAAGAGCACGCGTCGCCCCGGGCAGAGGACGCGGGCACGGCTGCACGCTTACCGGAGTCTTCCTCCGCCTGGACGGAGGCCACCGGGGCAAACTTGGTGTGGTAGCGTGCCTTCTGCTTCTCGCTGAGCACGTCCCACTGGGACCCAAGCAGCTCCTCGATCTCCCCGTCGGAGGCGTCCGGGTGCTCAGCGACAACCTGGGGGCACAGGGCGGGGTGGGGTGAGACAGCTCAGCGACGAAACCCGTCTGGGTTTTGTCCTGCGCCGAGTCCCACGCGTGGCCCGTGGAATTCAGCACATGGCACTTTATTCCCACATCACGAAACTGTGTCCCAGAAAAGCTTCCAGGAGAAACAGTGCCCTTCCCTTCCGACGGTCTGGGCTGCAGAGCTGCCCCCGCCCTGAGCTCAGTGTCCCTGGCACGCACACTGCTCCTTGGGGGCCGTTCCCCCACGGGGTGGGGTCAGCTGGGCTTAGGGTTTCCCCCGGCCGCAGCGCCGAGCTCTGAAACCCGTGTGGCCCCAGCGCCCGCCCCGCGGCCTGCAGCCCGTCCCCACGTCTCCACCAGCACGACGGAGGCCGCGCCCGGGCTCCATCCCGGGCGGTGTCACTGCCCTGCGTGTCACTGGCAACAGCATGTTCTCCGTGACAGGACTCCCTCCAGCCAAGCGTCCCCAGATGCTCCTCCATTAGCTTCCCCTCAACCCGGGCCGCCCCATGCCCGCTGGGGGTTTTGCCGGGATCCCTCCGCACAGAGAGGCGGACAGTCCAGCCGCAGGACGCGGAGGCTTGCGTGCAGGAGCAGACCCGCAGCTGTGCCAAAGCGGCAGAGCCACCTCTCTCCAGTTACACGTGTCGTCACGTCCGCTCCTCGGTGCCCCGTTTCTGGTGTGTGTCCTCAACCGCACGTCTCTGGCTCTGCCCCGGAGGCTGACCTCACGTCCGGCAGCCCTGGGGGCTCGCAGCGATCCTAAAGACTGCGGAGCCCCTCGCGTGTCTACACAGGGCCAGCTGCACCTGCCCTGCTGCGGCCACGCCTTCTTTACCTGTTACCTCACCGCACTGGCTGGGAGCTCCCGCAGCACGGTTCACGGAAGCGCTCCCACCTCAGTCACGACCTGACTGTACAGGGAATGCTCCTAAGGCTTCCCTGAGAAGTACGTTTGCTGGGAGTTTCCAACAGACGGAGGACACGCCCTAACCAGACCTGCTAACCTTGCCTCAAGCGGCGATGAACTTGATCAAACGCCTTCTCTCCCCTGCTGGGATGAGACCCAGTCCACCAGGTGTATGTCACAGCGGACTCTAACATCCCCTGTCCATGCATTCCCTAGACAAGCCTGCCAGCCCACCCACTGCGCAGCAAACCACCAAAGCTGGGGCCTAAGCCTCACGGTGCACTAAGTGGGCGTGATGTCCAATTAGGACAGTGACCCCGCCCTTTCATCACGGGTCCCTCCGTGTGGGAACAGTGCAGAACCAGGCCCAGCCAGCGCTGCGGAGCAGCGAAGCTTCTGGCAAAGCGCGCCCAGAGCCCCGCCCACCTGGAGCCAGCCCGCCCCCCGCCCCGCCCCGCCCCCGCATCTTCACCCTCACCGCACCTGTACCTGCTCCCGCACCTGCTCCCACCCCCGCATCCTCACCCTCACCGGCACGTGTACCCGCTCCCGCCCCCGCCGGGGCGGCTGGGTGCCCGGTCAGACCGCAGGACCCACACCTGCCCCCCGCGGCTGCGGAACGCCCCTCAGTCACCGAGGCCCCGGAACGAGGCCCCGTCGCAGCACCCACCTCGTCCCTGTGCTTCTGGCAGAAGACCAGGAACTGGGATGCCGCGTCGCCCTTCCTGCTCCGCGGGGTGGAGGCCGCCGCCCTCTTCCTCCCGGGAGGGGCCCCCAGTCCTCTCCTGGGGTCGGCCTCCGCCAGCTTCTGCGGCGAGGTGGTCTCGGCCGCGGGGGCGCAGCGGGACGGCCGGGCCCCGCGCCTCCGCTCCCCGGGGTGGCCCTCCGAGGCTTCCTCGGCGACTCCCGCCTCCTTGGCCGCGTGGGGGTTCAGGCGGAGCTGGTCGCCCACGTAGAGGAAGGTGAACTTGGCCTTGCGCTCCTCCAGCGGCATGCGCGCCGCCTCCGCGGCCTGCGCGACGCCCGCCTCCCACTGCGCGCGCAGCTTCCCGGACACCGGCTTCAGCAGCTGCGGGGACACACGGGCGTGGGTCGTGCGCCGCGGCGGCCACCAACCCGAGGCCGGACACGGCTCGGCGCTCTGACAGCTGTCTCTCTACACCAGACGCCCATCGCAATCACATTTAGCTAATACAGCCATACACTACCCAGAGCGTTAGGGACCAGTATGGCTACAGAGGAAAATAAACATTGTATAACAAGTTATCTCTGGGAGTCATCCAGGGAGTAAAAAGGATAAATTGTGTCTCCAAAGAAACATTGTCGTATTTTATAGCATAGCACACTGGAGGGGGGGCAAAGTAAACAGTGGCAGACATAAGAAGCCATTACACTACTTCAAGCAACCGTAAGTTCAAAACAAGGTCAATCATTAAGAATAAAAATAAAACGTTTGGTCTAAAATTGTCCGTAAGGAACATCTATCACCTTAATCTTCTCGGCTTTCGTGGGTGCCAGCTTGGCACTTTCCTGGCATAATTTTTCAAACTGTTCCTCTCCTTCGAAAGCTACAAGGCTCTTCTCGAATATCCACGCTCTTTCTGGGGCATCACCGAAGAACTGTACGTGATACTGGCGCGCACTCTTTTTCTGACCTAGTTTTTAAAATAAAATGTTAGAACTTGGAAGTTAGACTTTGGGACAAAATTAGGCAACTCTATTAATAATTACTGATCGGAGGTGGGTGCTGCTTGAGAAGGCCGACCTTGGGGTGAACCCCGTGGTCCCCCACCCACCGAGCTGCAGGCAGAGAGGGACACGCATTCACCAGAGGCCCAGTGAGGTCCAAACCCGACAGGGCAAAGCAGCGACTAAGCAACCTCCACCATGAAAAAGAACATTAGAAAGCTATTAGAAACTTTAAAATACAATTGTAAAAATAAAATCCAGTAAGGCAGCTTGGAAAGTAAGTTAAGAAATCTCCCAGAAGGAAGAAAAGGATGAAGATGAAAAACAGCGAGTCCCAGAAGGAGCTACAGGACCAGGACCACGCGGGGAGGCCACCCAATCAGCGGCTGGCCTTCCGGACGGAGAAACCGGCGTTGTCAGCGCGTGAACAACACAGGAACGTGGCTCAGAGCTACAGCCCCCGAAGTGCCCCGTCCTGTGCCCATCCCAGGGAACACCTCTGTGACAGCCAGGTTGGTGGGGGAGGGGAAGAGGACAGCGTCTCCATTAAGGGAACCAGGAGCTGAATGACAAGGCGCTTGAAGAGCAGCCCTGGGTGCGAGAAAGGAAATGGAACAATAGCTCGAAATCCTGACAAGAATCGCTTTCAGCGTGAAATTCCACACCCAGCGGAACCATCAGGAAGTGTGAGGACGAAGCAGCAGCGTCTCGGAACCGGAGGGACTCAGTGTACACCCCACACCCTTGCTCAGGGCGCCAAACACGTTCTCCGGAAGAAGAGGGAAACGGACCAAGAAAGAGCGTGGTGGGGGGCCACGGAAGACACCTGCCCCTCAGGACAGCGTCGCACGGGAAGCCGGGGATGACCGCTGCACCCAGGCCCAGAGGGCCAGCCGCACGGGCCGAGCAGGACAAAGGGAGGGGGCTCCGGGGGTGACAGGTAAGCCAGCCTTGCACACGAGAAAATCTGGGCAGCGAGGAAAGGTGAGCAGATGAGATCCAAGGGGCGCGGAGAAGGAAAGTGGGGGTCAAACGTGGGTTTTCATTTTTTCCCCCAAGAGGAGAAATTAACCACGTAACAGGCTGTTTTAGGAACAAAGAAATAAATACTTGGGGGAAAATTAGGGCTGTATGGACAGTAAAGTGTATGATTTTAAAAGGAAGAAAAGATTTAATTCCAAGAAAAACAAAAGGTTGAGCAAAAAAATACAGTTACAGAACACAACTTGGTATTTCTGAGTGGTATTTACATGATCAAAATTACAGAACCACTCAGATTTCATAAGAACAGCGGGTTAATTGCACGGGCAGGTAGGAGGGGAGGCATAAGAAATGACTTAAGAGCTCCATGCTCACTTTCCAGAGCAGAAAGCCAATGGAAAATGTGTAAATGATAAATAAAAAAAATAGGAGTTAAAACTAGAAGGAAATGGTGGAAGAATGAGAAATGATGACGTCCAGGGCGAGCAGGGGACTGCTTGTCGCCATCCCCCTCTCGGCACGTCTGACTTGTCTATGAGTGTGGATACGTCTTTGATTTTAGAACAGCGAAGATTCAAAAATATGTCACGTGACTGCGGCTTCTTCCATCACACGTTAATACTTTGACATAACTCTCCTCGGTCGTGAAGATGAAAACAGACATATGTCACATCACATGCTACAGTACATATGATGAGAAAACAGGAACTCAGATCATTTTTATAAACAGTGGCACAAACACATGCTCCTATGTCAGGTGCAAAACAGCAAAGGAGAATTCCACTGTCTGATCCCACGTCTCTAAAACGAACGTAACATTGTTGAAGTTCTTTCCTGCCTAGGAATTTGGTAACAATGTAACCCAATTTTCTATTTTCACAGTAATTGTATGTTGGTCCACGTTGAGAGGTGAGTATCTCCTTGTTTTATTCGTCCAAGTAACTGGCCAGCCGTCCCACCATTTGTGAGTAACCCTTCCTTCCTCTGCTGATTGCCGACGTTCACTAATCACAGTCGCTGGTATGAAATTACTGTCCCCGACTCCCCTCAAAGCCCCCTAATGAGACCCTGGCCTCTAATGGCCCGGGTACCTCATGTGGCCCTCTGCTCCTCTCCTCCCCATCACAGCCCATTACACTGACGTGGTCCCAGGCCCTCGGGGCTGCGTGAACCAGAGCCTTTCTCTGGGACGCGTAGGGCCTGGGAACTGACAGCAGCCGGTCACATGGGCGCCACGGACCCCACACGGAGACGAGGCTGCCTGGGAGCTGAAGCCACAGGGAGGGCGAGAAGCCCCGGGGAAGGTGACCAGGCCGGTGTCTCCAGAGCAAGAAGGGAGCACGGGGACAAGTCACAAGGACAGGAAGCCAGAGTACTTGGGGAACGGGACACGCATGCCGTGCCTGAGTATCCCAGTACAGTTTTTTTTTTTTGGGGGGGGGGACCAGAGCCGAAACAGGTGAAGCAGAAACTGACAAGACCACGAGTAGAAAAAGGCACCTCCTCTGCCCGGCAGACATGCTAACACGGCTCTCAGCTGACAGACGAGCGGAAGGGGAAACCAGCAAGGAGGTCACACCAACACGAGAGCCAAACCACCTATAACAACCCTAGAAAATGCTGAACGTATAAATACAGCAATGAGGTTACCTTCCATAAAACATAAAAAGTGATGACAAAAATCTCCGCAGCAGAAAGTGACTTGATTCCAGACCCCAGGTTTCTGCAGAGACGACGAGGGGGTACAGGTGTGCCAGGGAGCCGGCACACCTCCCACGTGCAACAGAATCCAGCTCTCGTCAGAGTATAATACTTAAACATACATGTATCCTCTCTCTCCAACGTAAAGGCCTCACCGCTGCTCCTCCACCGAGGCACCCGAGCGGGAGCAGCCAGCTTCTGACACTGCACGTCACAGCAGCGCCGTGAGGACTCTCGTTAGCTCTGACGTCCAAAGGAAACTTAACCTTTGCACAGACTCTGGACGGCGCTGCGGCGTGAGGTGCCTTCTCTCCTCTGTGTAATTACGCTCAGTGTAATCCCTGGCTCGCTCAGGGGGGGCGGCGGGGGCGACCGCCGACCCCGAGCGCCCACTCTCCCTGTGCGAAGGCCCTCCCAAGCGGTGAGCAGCGCCCGTCTGTCACACGCAGGACACGGGCGTGAAGCGGAGGGTCCTTCATCCCCAGATCACGCAGCTGAGCGGGCCCCGCAAGGCCTCGGCCCGGAGACGTGCGCCACAGAGGGAAAAAAGCCTGGCAGACGGAGCCGGCGGGGGCCGGGGTGGTCGCCAGGGACGGCCGCTGGGGAACACAAGGCTGCCCAGAGAGGCTGCTGTCGGCGACAGAACCCAGATGGCCACCAGACTCCTTCAGCCCCAGGCTGGAGACGCCAGAGCTTTACGCAAACGAGGCAAACACCCGCAGAGCCGGAGGACTCGCTAAGGGGTTTCCTGGGGTGTGCTACGCGGGCAAATGGCCCGGGGGTCATGAAGCTCACGCTGACGTCTGCTTTGGTTTGCTGCATGGGGACCGTGCCCAGTGCCAAAGCCGGGAAGGACCTGGTGGCACCTCCCAGCCCTCCTGGCCGGCCTGTGGCGGCAGAGGCGTGAAGGCCCACCCCCATGAGGGTCCAGGACTCGAAGAGACGTTTCTCCAGAGAAGATGTCACAAATGGCCAATGAGCCCATGGAAAGCTGCTCAGCATCACTAACCGTCAGGGAAGAAAATCAGAACCAGAGACAGCAGATGGTGACTGCCAGGGCCTGGGGGAGGGGCCGGGGAGCTACGTTTGATGGGGACAGGGTCACATTCACGAGGAGAGGCTGGGGATGGGCTTAACGCCACTCAGCTGTGCACCTGAAGTGGTTACACTGGTGATTCTGTCGCGTGCATTTTAACAACATTAAAAACGGGAAGAGAACAGAGGAGGGCTGTCTAAGGGAGAAGCTGGAGGGGGAGTAGGGGGCCGAGGGGGAGCCCAGCCCGAGCGCGGCACCTTTGAGCTTGGTGTAGCTATGGAGCAGGGGGTCAGCGGAGACCATGCACGGCCACCAAGGGTAACCGGACACCTTGGACCACACCAGATCGCCGACGTTGTATCTCAGCAGCTGGTCCTGGTCTCGGCCGGTACTGGGACAGGAGGGCTCTTTCTTAGCTGGGATCTGAAAAGGAACAACACGAGACATGCACCAACGCCTAGGTCCAGCCCCCCACGCGCAGGAGACCGAGGGTTCTTCAGGCCAGAGGTCCCGAACACGCACCCCCTAAAGAGGAGCGCCCCCTCGCTGTTCCTGATGACAGCCCTGCCGCGCCACCTGCACCGCGCCCGCTCTTGCCCTCGGCGAACGGGCGGGCCAGTGTCTGCACACAGCAGGCTCAGCGTCACGGAGGTCTCTATCTCTCCCTCCATCTGTTTCCTTGCCTGGTGGGTGGTCTTTAAAGGTGCTTGATGCACCTGCTCAAGAATCCTCAGGGAACCCCAAATCTGCACGCTGACGCTCAGCCCCTCCGCCCGGGTCTGTCCATTCTCTGAGGCACACATGCCGCCAGCATGAAAGGACGCATGTGGCGAGGACGTCCGGGGCCTGGCGGCCAGCCTCAGCCCCGCCACTCCATCTGAGACCCGGGCCCCCTGAGCCTCAGTGTCCCCACCCTGGAACACAGGTGGGTGAGGAGGCTTGGGCCCAACTGAAGCCACCCCCACCACTCTGGTTCTGCTCCGCGGGGACATGCAGCCAACACGCCCGCCCCGAGCGGGCCCTCGGAGCCACCCCTTGGAGGCCGCGCCCTGGAGCACAGCACGTCCACGAAGACCAGTCACCTACGCCATGGGGCGAGCCCCTGGGGACGCGTACCGTCTCCACTGAAGGCAGACAAAGTTCAGGGGACTTACTCACGCTTTCACAGAACCAAGTGACAGGGCTGGCATCACGCGCACGGGCACCTCAAAGGCTCTGAGGCAGCCCAGGCCACCAAGGGGTCTCTCAAGGAGCCGCCACTGTGGGTTCATTAGGGAGGGCCAACCAGCGCCCGGGCACTCAAAACGTTTGTTAAACCCTCAAAGTTCATTACTTTGACAATTTCAAAGAAATCTGGACCGTTTCCCCTCCTATCTGTGGAAACTGCAAATAAAATGCCTCAACTAAACTGTTAAGCTAGACATTCTGACCTCGCTCCAGGCCCAGCCACAGCGGCCTCGGCTTCCCGCTCCGGGCTCCGGTGGGGGGCCTGGAGCCCGCGCTGCGGCCCAGTGGGCCCCGGCTGCTCCCGGAGCCCAGCCCCCGGTGGACAGGTCGCAGGGCTGCTCTGCGTGGCTCTCACTCACGTAGGTGGCGGGCCCTCTGGAGTGTCACTTTAAGAAATGAGGACACGGGGCACCACATTCTCACGCTAACTTAGGGCCCCCACCCGGCCTGTCACGAGAGAACACTCGTGCACAGTGCTCTGCGCGGGGACCGAGGACACGAGGGTAGAAGACACAGCCCTGTCCTCACGTGTGCACCGCCCGCTGGCCCACTGGTGGAGGGACAGGGGCGCGGACAGCCAGCCATGTGGGAGGGGTTGACCAGAGTACCCTGCCACACGGCTGCCGCCAAGGCCCAGGTGGGGCCCCCGCCCCACTGGCCGGAGCAGGCTGGAGGGGGCGTCTGGAGCAGGACCCGCGGACGCGGCCCAGGTGCGAGGGCTGGAAGTGGCCAGACCTGGGCTCGGAAACTGCGTGGCCTCTTCGTGGCCATGTCACACTCGAACACCTCGTTACCTCTTTAGTCCTTGCACGACACGCCCAGGAGCGACGTCACGGTCCCCTGGGGCCAGGCCCGCACCCCCGCGGGGCGCCCTTGTCAGCTGCGCCTGTCCCCAGCCCCTTCCCCCCGAGCACGGGGCGGCGTCCTGACGCGGCCCTCCCGCTCCGGGAGCAGGGGCCGCGCTGTCCCCACAAATACCTTTCTATCCAGGGGCCCCGAGGCGGTGGACAGCAGCGCGGCCTCCACCAGGCCCGGCTCCAGCAGGGCCTCGTACTTCACGCCCCGCTTCCTGCTCCGCCGGGCCGCGGCCTCCGGCTTCTGCCCACGGTCGTCCGACGGGGCCGCGGCGCCGGCCCCGTCGCCACAGATGGACGACTCGAAGAGCGGCTTCCCGTTCATGTAGGTCTTGGTGATTTTGAGCTTGATTTCCGGAGAGCCGTTCTTGGCGGGGGTGGTGCTGGGCGGCGTCCCGACGCCCTTCGCCTCCGGGGGCCCGAAGCACAGCTTGGCGTCGGGGGCCCCGGGCTCCCCATGGAACACGCGGGAGGTGAGATCCTTCAGCTTCTCGGCCGGCAGGAAGGGCAGCGCGTCGTGGCCGTTGAACTTGGGCGCGACGCCGTCCTGCAGGCTGCCGGCGAGCGGGGCCTTGCCCAGGAGCACGGAGCACTCGCGGCCCGCCTCGCAGCCCGGCGGCTTCCCGTTCGCGCCGAGGATTTCCGGCGCCTGCTTCATCGTTACGCTCTTCACAGCTTTCTGAGCACAAAGGGGACCTTTTTGGATGCTAAGTTCCATTCAGTCCCGACGCTGCCTTTCTCAGAACGCTACAGGCCTAGAAGAACGAAAAGAAAAAGAAACATTACACCTTCCACCGAAGATGAGCGGGCCCGCGTCTCCGTCCCCGCAGCTTTGCGCGGTTTCTGGGTGATTTATGGTGTCTTACATAACGATTTGGGTCACAGGAGGCGGTTCTAATCCCACAAAGAAGTGATACAAAATCACAAAATGGTAAAGCAAAAAGAGCAGAACAGGACTAGACGTTAAGGACAACGGAAGTGTCAGGCCAGGGACCTCGGGTCTGCCACGACCTCTAACAAGCAACATGGCCGTGGGCAGAACACTCCATCTGCTTCATCGTTCCTGAAAGGGACATTGCCACCTGCCCCAGGACACGTGCCTGCGGCAGAGAACACACCCAGGCTGTCGCGGCTGAGGTGGCCCCGCAGGCCGAGGCTCATCAGGCTGAGCCCTGTTGTCACTGTCCCACGGGAATCTGAGTGCAGGGAGCGTGGTCCTGAGGTCGTGTGGGGTCTTTCCTGCACAGCTATAGTCCCCGGTGAGGAAAACCCAGTAAAGCACCAAACCCCAAGAGGGCAGCTGGGGACACCCTAGGGAAAGGCGGCACGGCATCGCCAGACTGAGGACACCCTTGACGCCCAGCAGTGATGCTCGACTGGGGACCGTTTCGCCCCATGACACTTAGCCCGTGTGGGAAGTCGCCACGGGGGCTGCTACTGACGAGTCCTGGGGCCAAGTGCAGCCTGCTGCACCCCGCACGTGCCTGGGCTGTCGGGAGGAGACAGCTGACGAGCAGCAGGGGCTGCCAGCGTCAGCACCCCACTGACACAGAGAAGACGGGGTGAATGGGGACCGCGGGCGAGGGGGCCCGGGGAGGAGCGGCACCGCAGACAGCCGTCAGCACCAGGGCGCAGGGTCCAGGGCGCACACCCAGTGTGTTCATGGGGACCTGAGGCTCAGGCCCAGGGAGCGACATAGAGAGGCGACCGCCAAGGGTGCTGGGGACAGGCCAGAGGCGGGGGCAGCAGTGCCAGGCACACATCCCACTCTCTGGTTTGGACCTAAGGTGTGCAGCGACACCCTCGTAGAGCAGAGCCGTGGGGCCCACCCGGCCACCGACGGGGCCAAGGCGGGGGCAGCAGCGGAGCCCAGCCACAGCCCGGCAGGTCGCCAGCAGCGCCCGGGGCACCCTGAAGCACCACCCTCCAGACGCGCCCCATGAGAACCAGCTCACACCCGCCAGGGCGGCCGAACACCACACCACGCGGTGGGCTGCGGGCGAAAGGGAACCTCGTGCGCTCGGGGGAAGCAAGACAGGGCAGCCGCTGCGGGAGCCGCGTGCGGGCGCCTCAGATAACTAAACACGGCTGCCACGCGCCCTGCTCCTGGCGCACACCCGCGGGAGTGAGCGCGGGTCTCGGAGAGAAGGCTGCACGCCATGCGCACAGCAGCGGCGTCCCTGCCGGAACTGGACGCGACCCCAGCGTTCGTGGACGCACGAGGGTGAGCCACCGTGGTCCGTCCACGCGGCAGAAGGTGACTCGGCCTCAGAGAGGAAGGAAACCCGGGCACGCCTGCGACGTGGACGGGCCTGGGGGACACTGGCCCAGGGCAGGAAGCCAGCCACACAGGATGAGTGCTGCGTGAGCCCACTCACCAGTCATCACGGCCACAGGGACAGAAAGTAGAGGGCGGAGCCGGGCAGGGGAGGGAAGGATGGGAGCTACGTGTTCAACGGGGACAGTTTCAGGTCCTCAGGATGAATGAGCTGTGCGTGTGCGCGGTGCTGAGGGCTGCACAGCGAACGCGCCAGCACCGCTCAGCCGTCCACGTAAAAATGGTTAAGACGAAACCTAATAGTAAGTGTATTTTAACACAATTAAAAATAAAAGACCACTCTTAAGAGGAATGTAACAGAATCCAGAGTAACTACAATGCATCACTCACAATACTGTGGCTACAACTCAAACTTACTAAACATGAAGAAACAGGGAAGCAACAGAGGCCAACCCCAAGACGGCCCAAATGTTAAAATTCAGCTGATGAGTACTTCCAAGCATCTATTATAATCATGCTCAAGGACAAAAACTAAAATATGCTCATAATAAAGTAATAAATTGCAAACAGCAGCAGAAAAACAAAAATTATGAAAAAGAGCTGACTGGAAATCCCACAATTGATAATAACTATCTAAAATAAAAGAAAAATTGGATGATCTTAACAGCATATTAGATACAAGTCAAGAAATTCGAAAATAGGTCAGGAAAAATTATCTTATCTAAAAAAAAAAACGTGAAAAAGTCTTTTTTTAAAAAAAGGCAACAGCCTCAGCTGTCTATAGGACAATATCCAAAGGTCTGGATCCCCACTCCCTCCCAGAGAAGAGCGGAAAGGGAGACAGACAGGACATTTGGACGGAAACGACCAAAAAAACTTCCCAAATTTGGTCAGTCATATATTTACAGATTCCAGAAGCTCAGCGAACACCGAGCAGTGGAAATACAAGAGAACCCACACCCAGGGCACGTCAGTCAGAATGCTGAACAGCAAAAATGAGGAGAAAATCTCGAATGCCATCAGCGGAAAAAACAAGGTTATGGGCGATCATCTACTTCTCCAGGGAAACAGAGGCCCGAAGACAGCGGGTGACAAGTTGTGAGTGATCGGGGGGACCCAACTGTCCACTGGAATCTGACATCCCGAACAAACACCCTGCAAGAATGAAGGCCAAACAGAGTTTACGAGAAACACGAACCGAGATGCTGTCACCAGGGCCACACGACCAGGAACGCCAAGGAAGCCCTCCCCCCTGAAGACGAGTAAGCGCGGCCCGAATGCGGGCCAGGGCACGGGAGAGCGCGTGAGTCACCGTGAAAGGCTACGTGTCCCTCTTAGTTTCTCTAAAGTTCAGACAACTGAGCAAAGATGATGAGACGGTGGGGTCACGGCCTAACAGCTGTGACACCTGACGACGGGACAGACCCAAGACGACGGACACCGTCGTCAGGCGGCCCCATGAGAACCTGAGGAGACCCTGATGAGTCCTTCTAGGGCGCGGGCCGCGGCGCGGGGCAGACCTCATGTAAAATGCGAAACTATGAACTTCTAGAAAACCTAGACGACCCTGGGTTTGGCAGGACCTTTCATGTACAGCACCAAAGGCACAACGCACGGAAGAAGACGTTTGCCTGCATTAGAAGACAAAACACTTCAGCTCCGTCAAAGACAACGACCAAAGAAAACGAGATGAGCCAGCCACAGCGTCACAGGAAAGCCGTGCAAAACACACCTCTGTACAGGCCTGCTACCCAAACATAAAAAAGACCCTTAAAACCCAACACCGAGAAAATAAAAAATCCAACAACAAAGAAAAAACAGGCCAAAGGCCTTAGGCGACACCAAGAAAGATGCAGGGATGGCAAATAAGCTGCCCATCCCGTCATCAGGCAAACGCGGGCTGAGACGGGGGGTACCCTGCACGCCAACCGTGGTTCCCACGCATCCACCCGGCACGTCGGCCCCTGCCCACGCCGTGTGACGACAGGACCTCGTCCCTCCACCGAAGAGCTCAGCAGAGAGCCACGAGGCCGGCGGCCAGCTGCAGAGCAGGCGGGGACCACCCCGCTCCCGCGACACACACTGTGTAAGGTAGAGGTGACGCTTCTCCTACAGAAATGCGCCTGCGACCGTGAACTCTCTAACTGACCTGACCCCGTTCTGTTCGCCACAACGAAGCTGGAGCCACGGCAAGGCCCAGCAGCAGCTGGGGGCTTCTCCCGTCCGCGCCCCCAGGCCCAGCCTCCGGACGGCCGCGCGCGGAAACCCGCCCCGCACCCACGGGCCCCGACGCTGTTCTCTTGGGGTGCCAGGTCCAGCTCCAGGGAACGTCACGCGGGGGAGGTTCCTCCAGGAGTTAAACCCAGCACTGCCGTGCGGCCCCGCAGCTCCGGCCCCAGGCCCAGACCCAGGAGAACCGAACCCGCGTCCAGACGACAGCGCGCGAGCCTCTCCACGGCAGCACCGTTCACAAAGCAAAGCCCTGCGCGACGCCCGACCACCGCGTCCACACGAGGGACGCGTGCCACGGAAAGGACGGGACCGCGACACGCGACGATGCTGAGCGCGAGCAGCAGTCACAACAGGCCCCGCGGGACGGGGTCCGGGCTGCATGGAGCGCCGGGGACGGGCACACGCGGAGACGGGCGGCAGACCTTGGCTGCCGGGGCGGGGGGCACAGAGTGACTGCTTACAAGGACAGGGCTAACTCGGATGATGTGAATATTCAGGGATGTGTGGTGATGGCTGAAACCCCCTGGGGGAGGGGGCTGGGGCAGCGGAGCGGTCGTCACACCACGCTTCTTAGTCCTGAAGCGTGGGAATCCGTCATCCAGAGTTTCCTTCAGACGTTTAAAGGAACATCACGAAAATGCAAAAATATTCCCCAAGTTACAGCGCTAACAGCATTCCACGACTGCTAAGGGACAGAAGACAGTCAGATACCAGGCAAATCCCACGGTCTTGCCAAAAGGAGAGGGAGAAGGGAGGGAGGGGACAGGAGGGGAGGAGGGGGACAGGTGGGGAGGAAGAAGACAGGAGGGGAGGAGGGGGACAGCGGGGGAGGAAGGAGAAAGAGAGGGCAGAGGGAGGGGAGGAGGAAGGCGGGAAGGAGACACAGGAAAGAAGAAAATGTGAAGATCGCACTGAGGAGACAGCGCCTAACACGACCTCCAGACACAATGAGATTTAACAAAAAAGACCTAAACAGACATTTCTCCAAAGAGGATGAACAGCCAATGGGTCCATGAAAAGATGCTCAACATCACAAATCACTAGGGAAATGCAGATTAAAACCACAATGCCACCTCACACCTGTCACCACTGCTGGGACTGCAAACCGGTGCAGCCGCTTTGGGAAAAAAGTGTCAAGGTTCCTTCAAAAATGAAAAATAGAACTCTCTGATGACCCAGCAATGCCTCTTCTGGGTATTTATCTGAACAAAATGAAAACCCTAATTCATGTGCATCCCTCTATTCATAACAGCATTACTCAGGGTGACGAAAACAGGCCAGGCCCTGCAGGCGTCCTAAGCACGTACAGCTTGGTGACTCTGGGACGTCACTTAACATCTCCGGAGCTCGGTTTCCGGCTGGGAGGATTCAGTGGGATGAGGTGAAGAGGGTTTGCAGCTCAAAGCCACTCGGGGAGACCTCTGCACAGGGTGCACCTCAACTTCACATCTTTTGGGGGAAGCAACACAGAAGCCACTCACTTCAAACATATTTTAATCTTAAAAAATCTAGGATTCGCTTATCTATGAAATAAAAATCTGCAGGAAAACAGAAGACTCCAAAGGTCTCTCCCATGTTAACGGGGTGCCCCGGGCACCGCCCAGAGCCCAGAAGACGTGGCAGAGGGTCTCCTTGAACACTCACACCCGGGGAGGGGACGGGCCCGCACGAAGTGCAGCCACCGGGGGCCCGCACTCGCACGAACAGTCCACGTTTGGCTGCTGGGGCGATCCGATCTCGTTTTAGGGAGCAGCAGAAGTAGATGAACGACTTGGCCACCTCCCTTTCCGCCAGCCAGCTCACGGGGACGAGAACAGGGCCCCACCCACCAGGCTTTCAAACCGTGAACCCCAGAATCATGGGGCCAGCTGTCCCCTCGTTCGGAGCCCGGTGCTGCACCCCGCCCATGCCACTATGGCCCCCTCTTGCATCTCTCCACCCTTCTTCCCCCACTTCTTGTGCCTCGGGAAGGCCACCGTCCTCCAGTGCTGTCCGTGTCACCGGTCCATAGTAAGGTGACGCCTTTCCAACCTCACAGCAGGGCAAGCACGCTCACGCCACACTCCGCGTCACCCACACCACTTCCGGGACACGCTCCACACTGGACGTTATACAGGGGCTGAGGGTCCGGTTGTCCAGTCACTGAATGGCTGACAGTCACCTTCTAGGCACGGGGGTATGACAGTAATCAAAGCCAAAAGGGGACCGTTCAGCGCGGGCAGGAAGCCAGACAAACATCACGCACTGGGACGCCGGAGGAAGGCGCTGCGGGGAAAGCGGGGGCAGGCGGCGAGGGCCCGAGGGCAGCAGGGCGGGCAGCGAAGGGGCCCAGCGAGGGGAGGCTGGGGTAAAGACGAGAGGCGGGCCAGGGACAAGCCGAGCGGGCGTCAGGGAGGAGCGCCCCACGCACACGGGACGGAAGCGCAGCGGCCGGAGGCCTCGCGTGGCTGTGGGACTGGAGGCCACCCGGGGGGCGGCTGCAGAGCGGAGCAGGGAAGGGCCGCCGAGACCCCCGCGCCTCCCAGGCAGGCGGGCATCAGGCGGCTTCCTCGGGGTGGTCCCAGCTGAGACGGAGCAGGAACTGAGAAGAAGAGCCGGCTGTGCCCACACTGGGCCGCGGGGATCGGCCCAAGCAAGAAACGCAGCAAGAGGCACAAAGTGAGACCGGTCTGGAACCCCAAAGGGCAACGGGGGCCCCTGAAGAGCGGGCCTCACGTGATCACAGGTGACTTTAGAAAGACCAGGCACGGCGCAGCGCCGACCGGGGCTGTGCACCGGGGTCAGAACCCTCTCCCACCTGTCGGCCTCCACGACGGAGGCTGGAGCATGCCCAGAAATGCACCGAATCGTGAAAACACTGTGGACGTGAATACACTCTCACGGCCTAACAAACCGAATTCACATCACCATCCATCGGCTTTCGATGACAACTCACTCAACGTAAAAAGGGAGGTTCCCACCTTCTTCCGGGAATAAAGCCTCGTTTCCCCGCAGGCCGGCTTGGGAAGGCCGGCCCTTGGCCCGACCCACACCTTGCAGCCTCTGTCCCTGCACATTCTGTGGGAACCACCAAGTATTACAGAAATGAGGATGCTTTGAAAACTTCCCATTGGCCATTTGCATTTTGGAAGGCAGACTCAAGAAAAAAAACTAATTTGAGGTCTATCTTGATTTTTTCACCAGCAAACCATATTTCATCGAATCGATCAGCTCCTCCAAAAGCTCCATTGCAACCAACCTATAAATGTAAAATGCTGGCAAGTCCCTGGGGGAAGCAACTTAAGTCTTCTTCTCCTCAAAGCGCTTACTAAAAGGAATCATCCCTGAAGACATTAACAAAGTCCGAGCCCAACCCTCTCGAAGCCCCACGTCATCTCCCGCCTTTATTGTGTGTGCTTTATCCGCTTTCCCCCTCGCTCCCTGATACCGAGAGCTACGGTGGGATATCACTGCCTGCCTCACCTCCTCGGTGGCTACGGGTCTGTTCTGCTGTTGCACTTATCTCCTTGCAAAGCTTCGGAACTGGTGTTTATTTAACATTTGCGTTAGCTACGACGAGGAGAAGAAAGCAGGCTGCCTGGCCAACACAGCCCTGGCTCCTGGAGTCAAGCAGGGCGACCTCAGGCCAGGCCCTCACGCTCCTACTCAGCTCCTTCCCTTTCTGTTCCAACGCTGACTTACAAAAGAGAGGCCGGGCTCCGGCGTTACATGGGCTGTTTGTTTAGCCCAAGTCATATGTCCATTTATTCGGCATTTACCAGAGCCCGCCATGAGGGGCACCAGCAGAGGCTGGGCTGCCCAAGGCTCCACGTCCTCCTACGGCTCGACCAACAGGGGAGAAAGGTCACGTGTGGCCATTAAAAGGCGGGTACCTTGTACCCAAAAAGGGCTGGCGAGCAAAGGCCCGGAGCTGGGCCAGGGCGCCAAATATCTGGAGAACAAGGATATTTAGTGCATCCTCGGAAGACAGATGCCGACCGATCCCAAACCGTGCACATCCTCCACCGAGCAGTCCACGGAAACACCCGGCAACCCGGGCGCCAGAACCTGTGCGACAAAGCTGTGGATTCCAGGTCCTGCTCGTCCAAGCATTCGCTCAGAAAGACGGCCCGTCCGCCCCGGCAGGACAGGGCGAAGGAAACGTGCATTCTGAACTTCAGCATCATTTGCGCGCGTCCCGGTACGTGCTCTCAGAGACAGGCGCGCAGTATCACACGCAGCACACACGTCACAAGTGTCTTCCATCCTCTGGCCAGCACTTCTCAGTAAGTCTGATTCCACCCACTGTTACGTGTCTTACGCCAAAGCAGCAAACCATAAAAAAGGAAGTAACTCATTAGTTTACAATCGGGCATAGGAGGAAACCCTTTAAAGCTGGACTACTTGGAGGAGGAGGGGACAGGGAGTGGGTGGAGGGCCGACCCCTCTCCCCGACCCCTCCACAGGGCCTCTAACGGGAGCACTGACCCCCTCCGCATTGGGTTCCTCACGCTTAAACAGATCCTGTTTCAACAGCCCTGTGCAAATGGCCTGCATGGAACCCGGAGGCCGGGTGGCCACCGTGGAGGCTGTTTACCTGGCTTTCCTCTGCGACTCCACAACTTCAGTGATGTTTACGAGTGACACGTGACTATGTCACACATGTGCACAGAGGAGAATAAATTCCCATCCTTCTTTGAAACTCATCAGGTTGCTCATCTGATACTCTTACATGGGGATGGTGACGGCTGGAATCCCAGGCCAGCCTCGTGGGCAGCCAGGAGGGGAGGGTTTTCGTACTGAACACATCAGTTCTCCACAAACGCTCACGCGGACTCACCACCAGGCACCAGCCCTCGCTTTAGCAACCCCTGGCCTAAGACTACGGGCTGCTGGGCGTCTGAGAAAATGGAAGAAAAGGAAATGACTCAAAGTAGTCGTGCTTAAGGCATGAGTCCTCGGCGCTCCGGCAGCAGTTTGGATTTGAACCGCGGCGGGCAGAGGGCACAGCCCAGCCCAGCAGGAAGGGGCTGTCTCGCAGGGCTGGTTTCCCTCGCGTTGCTGTTCGCAGTCCGCTCTTTTAACGACTGTTGCTCTCCTCACCCTTTAAATATGTAACCAGGGCACTCACACCGTTTTTGGAAAAGAAAAGAGTTAAAGACCCAGCTCCTTCTGTGGGACGGCTTAACGTCCCATCTCCATAAGCCTATTTAAAAGCACATAAGGCAGACTCGCCAACATCCGCGTGTGGCCCTGCCCCGAGGTGCTTAGCTGCTCAGTCACTAAGGGACGCATCGCCCGGGTCTTTAACTCATTTAAAAGTCAAGGCCTTGCAAGTCGCAGCGCGGGGCTGTCACTGCCAGGACCTTTCCCCGAGCCCGCTCCGAATCCACGCCGGGCCGACCCGCTCGCCCACGGCCGGGCTCCGTCCCGCACGCGCCCCGGGACCCCCCCCACCACCACCAGCCTCTGCCTAGCGAGGGGGTCCCCCGTCGTGGGGATACTAAGTTTCAACTTGAATGTCAAGCCTGTGACGGACGCTTCGGGGTCCCCGGGGGGAAACGAGTCACGCCGCAATGGGTCCGAGTTTCCTTTCTAACCGAGAGTGGAGACCGGCGTCTTTTAAACGCCGAGATGGTAAACCGCCCGCCCCGCGGGGCGGCGCGCGCCCGGAGAACCGGCGCCCCCCGCCCCCGCGTGTCCCGCGCGGCCTCAGGGCCCAGCCGGCCTCGCGCCGCCACCTGCCAGGGCCCGGCCCGGCGCCCGGGCGCCCGCGCTGACCAACGGCCGGGCCCGCTGCAGACAAAAACGCGCCTCCGTGCGGCGCCGTGCGGCGCCCCTCCCACCGCCCGGCGCCCGCCGCGCCTCACAAAGCCGGCCCGGGCCCGCTCGGCGCGGCGGCGAACAAAGGCCGCCCGGGGCCGCCGGCCGGCACAGGTGCAGCCGCCGGCGGAGGGCCCAACATGGCCGCGCCCGCCGCCCCGCCGCCCGCGCGCCCGGCCCTCAGCCCGCGCGGCCCGCCGCGCCTCACAGACCTGTGGTGCGTCGCATCCTCGTCGGGCGCGGCGATCCGGCTGCGGCTGCGGCTCCGGCCCCGGCGCCGGCGGGAGGGCGGGGAGGAGGAGGGGGCGGCGGCGGCGGCGGGCGCGGCGCGGCCAGGCCAGGCCGAAGCTCCCCGCGCGCGCGGCGCCGACCCCGCCCCCGCGCCTCCCGCCCGCCGCCGCCGCCGCCGCCGCCGGGCCGCCGCCGCCGCGCCAGCCGCGGGAAAGTGCGCGCCGCTGATTGGCTGCCGCGCTCGCGGGCCGCGGCCGGGCTTTTCAAATCGGCGCCGGGCGGCCGGGCGGGGCGGGGCGCGGGGCGGGGGGCGGCGGCCCGGGGGGCTCGGAGGGGGGGGTGGGTGGGGCGGGGGGCGCCGGCCGGGACCGCGGGGCCCCGCGAGCCGCCTCACACCCGCGAGCCGCCTCACACCGGCCGGGCGCGCGCCAGGCAGCGGCGGGTCGGAAGGCTGGGAGCGGGAGGCCGAGGCCGGCGCGCGAGGGCGCGTGCTGACGTCACGGCCGCGCAGCCAATCGGCGCGCGCGGCCCGCCCCCCGCCCCGCCCCGCCCCGCACGTCGCCGCGCGCGGCTCGCTCCCCGCCACGCCGCGCGCCCTCCGCTCGCCCGCGCCGCGCGCGGGGGGCCGCCCGGGGGGCTCGGCCGCGGCCCTGCATGCGGACACGCAGCCGGGGCCGCAGAGAAGGGCGCAGGGCCATCCCATGCCTGCGCTCCTGCATCCGTCCGCACGGACTGGCCACCGACGGTCACCCACCCGGAGCGGCCTTCCATGGGGGACCCACGGTCAGAGTCAGGACTCGGTCTCTGCAGCTTCAGGGGGACGTGCCATTCTAGTGAGGCAGAGGCCCAGGGGTGCCAGCCTTGCTCAGGGTCCAGCTTTGCGTGCGGTGAGGACGCTAGGCTGGTGGAGTGGACACGGAGATGCGCCACGGTTTCCCTTCAAGGAGGGTCTTCCCGCGCAGCCTCCGGCTACCAGCTTCTTCAGGGCCTCCGCAGACCGCACCTCACTGAGCCACCTCTCCGCCAATCTCACTTCCTTGAAGAACCACACACCCAGGGGTTAGGGTACAAGGGCCCGGCCAGTTCTGCCAGTGAAGACTCTAGTAGACAACACTTAATTCACAGAAGTTGGCACTCTGCCTCTGCCCTCCGGTCAGCTAGGAGTCGCAGCTGTGCCACCAGAGCAGGAACTGCCCTAGGGCAGGCTGGGGCAAAGAGGACCCCTCCCCCCGCCGTGTCCCAGCTGATTGGGGTTATGGGATTGTTCATCCTTCTGCCCAGAGACTAAGTGGTGAGGTCCTGCGGTGCCGGGGATGCTGAGCGACCAGAACAGATGTGCTTGGCCAGGGGCAACCCTTTCATGTTTGCATTTTGCCATATCTTTCTGGCTGTAGGGAGAACAGGTGCCCTCTGCAGGGCCTGGACCTCTCTAGAGCACAACAAGCCTGCAAACTTCTAGCCTCCAGCACCCCTTAAGTCCCTGCAGTACAAGACAAATCACCACGTGTCTCATCTGACTCCACAGATTGGAAATAAAAGTCTCTTCTTCCCCAGAAGGGAGGGATCTCATTTAGAATAGTGCAATCATCATGTAAATTTATTCAAAACATATGAGTGTGTATTTGGATTTTCTTGAAGAAAGTTATTCGAAGCTGGCTGGTCTTTCTCGGGCTCAGCACAGACCTCCCTGGACTCAGCCCAGCTGTCTCTTGGAGGTCCTGAGGCCTTCTAGGGAGTCTAGTGAGCTGGACAGCCCCTCCCCCCAGCCCTAACGATAGCAGGGCCCTGCCCCATGGACTACTGGGAGCTGACGAGCAGGTTCCTGGGCAAGGAGGCCCCATCTGCAGGTGCACACCCCTTGCAGGTGCTTGCCCTTCACAGGTGCACCGGGAGGCTCCCGCAGGTAGGCACCTTTTCCTGGGGCATCTATTTTGGTGGGTACAGCCTGGTTAGCCCCCCCCCCCGACATTGTAGGCTGAGAGAACAGCTGTTCTTGGGTAGCAGGCGTCAGGCAGTGGGGGAGGGGTGAGGGCCAGGAGAGGAAGCCTTGAGCCCCGGGGGTGCAGGGCACTCAAGGAGGCAGCAGCTGGAACCAAACATGTTTGGGCCTCTTTGAGACTTGTCACTTCTCTGAATGTACTCAGGTGGGGGCGATTGCAGTCCATGGAGGGACTAAGAATCCCATCTTGACCTAAAGGAGCAAGAGGCCTTTCAGAGGGCAAGGGCTGCCCTGCTCTGGCCCGTTGGGGTTCAGCTGCCTTCCATCTCGGTTCCCACCTGCCGCCCCCACACCTGCAGCCTCTCAGACAGTCGGGGAGAACTGGGAGTCCCCTGGCTGCAAGGCCTGCAGCCTCCTTACCTCCGGCTGCCCACTATTAGCTGCCCACTCAGGCGTGTGGCTCTGGGAGGCTCCATCCCTTCTGCCCTCGACTTTTCTCTGTGGACCGCGCCAGAGGGGCTCCGCCTCCCCGCTCCCCACTGCCACAGGTCCTGCTGCTCACTGGCCCCGGCCTCCCTGCGAAAGCTGCTGCCAAAGGCAAGGCCCAGGCCCCTTGGCCGGAGGAGCCCCCAAGCCCCAGCTTGGCCTCCCCATCCCCCACCAGGGCCAGGGTCCCCCAGGGGCCAGGCTCATTGCTGTTTCCATGGGGATGCGTGCACTCTGACCCCAGCCTTTCTCCATTCCCGGCCAAAGAAAGAAGGCTTCCAAGTGGAAACCAGTGGTCTCAAGCTGCCCCTCCTCCTGTGCCCCAGGTGGCCCCCGCCTCTAAGGAGGGGAGGGAAGGCAGGCCCGCTCCCCTCAGCCCAGGTCACGCAAGGCGGGGGCCTCCCGTCCCCAGGCCTTCTCGTAGACCCTGCCCAGCCAATGACCATTCTGCACTCCTGGCTGGAAGCTTGCCTTTCCCAAGGCGGGGCTCTGCCTCCGCTCCCGCCCAGTTCGAGGACCACTTCAGTCCACTGGGACAGCCCCCAGGAGCCATCGGACAGCACTGCAAGGCCCCTTGGGCCACATGGGCCAACCCTCTGTTGCGTAGGGGTCCCCACCAGGCAGGGAGAGGGGACATGCAAGCTAAGTCCCTGTGAAACCCGCCCCGCCCGGGGCCATGTCTGGGGGGGCCGGGCAGGGGTCCTCTCCCTGCCCACCCCTCTCTATGTCTGCCTTGGGCCGACCTACGGGAGTCCCCACGAGGCCTGAGGTGCCCATCATCAGAGTTTCAGTGGCCCTCTCCAGGAGCAAACCCCAGCCCGGAACCAGGTCCAGTCCTGGGGGCAATGGCAGACTCATCTTTCGCTCCTCAGAGTCCCCTCCCCCGTCCCGATTCCAGCTCCCAAACCCTGTCGCTTCCAGTCCCTCCCCTCCCGCTGCACTGCCCCCACCACTGCCAGCCGCGTACTCAGCTCCCTGCCCTGAATTAGGGGCAGCTTTATCCTCACCGATGGGTTCCCCGCCCCACTTTCTCCCCCTCCAGTCCACTCTGTGCACCCGGCCAGGGGAATTTTTTTTAAGCTACATCATTGGCCATATTACCCACGTACTTAAAATCCTGCTCTGCGTCCCCAGTGCCCCTCGCACAAGTCCCACTCCTCAGCCGAACTCGTGTTGGACTTTCGGGAATAGGGAGATCAGCCCAGCCTCTCCCCAGAGCCCGGGTCTGGGAAGCTGAATCCCCCCCCCCAAGACGTCACCCTGTGACAGCCACACACACTCCCTGGGCACGGACTGAACTCAGTCTCTCCCCGACCCCTCCTCCCCTTCCCCATGCCAGGTCCTAGCTGTGATCCTGCTTTCTTGGGAAGCCTTCCTTGACCTCCTCCCAGGCTGGCTGAGTCCCCTGGAGGGGACATACAGCCCATGTTCATCTCCAGGTGGCGATGCTGCCTGGAGCCGGGCTGCTGGTTGCTTAGAGCCGCTGGTTAAAGTAAAGTACCACAAAACAACAGTTATTCTCTCTGGCTTCTGGAGGCCATGCTCCAGAACTGCAAGCACGCTGTACAGTAGGGCCATGCTCCCGCTCCCTTCAAAGGCCCCCCGGGGAGTTATTTCCTTGCATCTTCCTAGCTTCTGGCGGTGGCTGGCAGTCCCTGGTGTTCTGTGGCTTGTGTCAGCAACCCTCCAGTCCCAGGCTCTGTCTTCACGCGGCCATCTCCCTGGGTGCCCATCTGCCTGTTTTCTCTAACGAAGACCAGTCATCGGAGCGGGGCCCACCTGATGACCTCTCTTAACCGGGGTGTCTGCAGAGCCCCCGTTTGCAAGTGAGGTCGCGTTCACAAGCAAGGCGTTAGGACTTGAGCATATCTCTTGGGGGGGATACAATTCGACCCACGCCTCTCTCACTAGTTGTACGACCTTGGGCACGTGTGAGACCTCTGTGAGTAAAACGTGTCAGTGATAAGGCAGTACCCCTCCGGGAGCGGCTGCAGGGAAGGCATGGCGGCGTCAGGACAGAGCCTGCCTCCCGGGGGCTCGTGCTCGCACCTGCCCGGCGCGCAGGGGACGCCCGGGGGCGGCGGGAGCCGAGCCGGGCCAGCGCGGCTGGGGCGGCCAAGCTCGCACGTTCTAGGGGAGCATGTGGAGGCCCCACCTGGCCGCCCGAGCCGCGGGGTTAGAGACCCGCGCCGCCAGCCGGCCGCAGGCCTCCCGCCTTCCTGGCCCCGCCCCCAGGGCCCCGCCCACACGGTCCCGCCCACCGCATTGGCCGCGCGCCTCGAAGCCCCGCCCCGCGGCCTCGCCCGGCTGCTGGCTCCCGCCGTTCGCCTTCCTGCCTCCCGACTCGGCGCCCCGGGGTGCGGAGGGCGCGGCCTGGCTCTTCCGTTTGGGGAGTTCCTGGGTCGCTCTAAGGGAAGAAAGCGATGCCCGAGAATGGAGGGCAATGGCGAGAAGCCGGGCGACCTCCGTCCTGTCGCGCCCACACCTCCTGCGGCCCCTGCATCTCCAGCGTCTGCAGCGGCTGCCCCCGGTGGAGGACCACCCAGGGAGGGCCCGCAGCCTGCGCTGCCCACGCGCTCAGGCTTCAGCTAGAGAAACATTATTTTGTACTAAAGTAACATTTCTGTTTCTAATTATGAAAATTGCAGGAAATTAAAACCCAGAACAGCAGAAAGGAGAGAATAAAAGTCTCTCCTGAGCCCGCGATGTAAGCACTGGTAACAGCTTTGGACCGCTTCACCATCTGAGTTGGGGACTGATCACAGACAGCAGGAGCGGCCACTCAGAGCCAGCCCGACAAGCAGCCAGCCACACGGGACAGGGAACCTGTCCTCTCCTCCCTTCTCCTCCTCGCTCCCCAGCCAGAAAGAACCATTCATTATTTTTATTGCAATAATTTTACATTTACAGAAAAGATGCAGTGCCAGTATGGAGTCCCCCACACACCTGTTTCCCCTAGAGCCCACGCGTTCGGTTTCCATGGCAGCTTTGTCAAACTGAGGTACTGACATGCGTCCATTACCCTTAATTAAATCTCAGACTTGATCAGGTGGAGAAGGGTCTCTTGAAAAGCAAAGCTGAGGCTTTTACTGTGAGCTGTAACAAGCCTGGAGCAGGCCTTATGGCCGAAACTGACGAGGCAGCTGTCTTCAGGCGGCAGGACTGTGATCCCCAGTGAGGGGACGTTCCCGAGGTCCACCATGACCACCCGACTCTATGTGCAGGCAGTGTCCTACCATGACACAGGCATGCTGTGCCACTGAGCTGAGGGGACAGGGACTCAGCTGGCATCTGTGGGAGGGCCCTGGAGAAGTGTGTAGAAGGGAGTCTAATGTCCCACGGTCCCTGGCCACAGACTGGGCTACACATGCTTAGGGTGAGACACCCAGATTTGCCAGAGGACACCTGCCATGGCAACCGGCCCCATCGAACATCCCAGCTGAGAAGTGAGATCCATCCCCTGGGAACTGGGGTCCCATCCTAGAGCAAAACATTCTCCAGACACATCCGGTCTCCGTTATCTGTTGCTGCATATCATGTTACCCCAGAATTTTGTGGTTCAAACCAACAGTAAACATGATCACGTGCAGTCTCGTTGTTCAGGACTGATGGGGAGCTGGGGTGGGGGCTGCATCCCGCTGCTTGCTGCTGGTGGGGCAGGCTAATAGAAGCACTACGGAAAAGCGTTCGCCAGTATCTGCTGGCGTTGAACGTGACCACTGATGGGCAATTCTCCTCCTACGAAGGCCACGTGCGAGAATGTTAACAGCAATCGCCAGTACAGAAGTTGGACAGACCAGAGCACCGACAGACAGACAGCGGGAGGTTACACAGCAATGGCCAAAAAGAAACTAATGTTATACAATGTTGATGAGTTTGACAGGTGTAATGTTAGGATAGAGTAGCCACATTTTTTTTTTAAAAAGTATACACTATTCGACTCCATTTATATTGTGAAAAACTAGGCCAACGTGATTTGGGGCCATAGAAGCCAGAGCAGAGGCGATCTCTGAGAGGGAGTGACGTGGAGGGGGGCAGGGGAGGCTTCGGAGAGCTGGCAGCCTTCTGCCGTGATTGGCGTGGGACTGCCTGGGCGAGCGACAAAACACGGAGGACTTGGACTTGTCACTTCACTTCAATCCAGTGAAGGAAAAACTTTTCATTGTAAAGGTTTACAAAAATCTACATTTGCCATCACACTGACGCAGCGATCCAGCCTCTTGGGACGTGACCTTGAATCTACTGTGCTCAAGGTCAGCTTCATCTGCAGAAACTCATCCAAACAGCAATGGCTGAGAAGGGTGGATGTTTTCTCAGGCACGTCAAACAAGCCCGAGTGTGGCACTCCAGGCCCGTTCCCTTCCATTCCACGGCCCACAGTGCCTGGAGGACAGAAGGAAGCCAAAGGGTCAAGGGGCCACTTTTCATTTAAAAACCCTTCCATTGAAGTCCCAAGTCCTGGCCTCAAGGGAGGCTGGCAAACTGCATTTTCCAGTAAACCCAGGGTTCTGTTACCAAGGCAAGAATGGGTGTTGCTGTAGGGATCCAGCAAGCTCAACCTCATTCCCGCAGACAACATTCTTGGGGGCCCAGGCCCCACATGCACATCCCTCGCATATCCCAGCCCAGGCCACTACCTTGGTTGTCCCAACCAGGCGACAGGAGGCTGGCGGCTGCACCTGCTCCTCCTTCTGTGTGTGCCTGGTGAAGGCTGCTTCCCGCTGGAGGAAGGCACGTCTACCCACACAGCTCAAAGGCACCCTGGCCCCTCTCTCCTGAGGACCTTGCCCTCTGGCCTCACCTCAGGCTCTTCTCCTGGGCTCACACCTTAGCCCTGACCGTGGCCAATAAGTGCCGGCCAGCCCCTGCCCCCTCATGAGCATCCCTGTCTTCCCAGCTTGCCTGCTGGGGTACCCGACTCCAAAGCCCGTTCAGGTCCGGCAGTCCCCTAGGCCAGGGATGCCGCCACCTTCCACTGTCCTGAGCTGCCTCCACACCCTCCTCCCTTCCTCTCTCTCCCAGTTCAAACTTCCTAGTCAAGCCTTTGCACACAGCTTTCCAGCACTGTCCCTCCCTCCCTTCACCACACTTGGGGGCAAAAACCAACCTTATCGAATTCAGCTCCACCTGCTCTGCACCTGAGCACGGCGGAAGCACAGCTCAAAGCCCTGCCAAGTCTTCCTTTGGTACCCGGATCCTCAACCTGCCTCCTAATCCAATCCCTAAGGCAATTCCGATTCTCTAACCCCGTCTCTAACCTGGCCCTGGAACTGGATTTCCTAACCTCCCTTAACCTCACCTCTAACCCAATTCTCTAACCTCCCTGAGGCATTCCTGCTGCGGGGACGGCCCGCCCTGTTCCTGGACTGTCCCTTGTGTAAATGCAGAGAGGTTATGGAAGGTTAGGCTCGGTTTGCCTAGCACAGAAAAGAGGAAAACAGACCCCGCCCCAAAATAAAGAAAGACAAAGACGAAAAAGAGTCCGTGATATTGAAACAAGCGGGGACTGCGCCCCGAGATGCAGGGCGGGAAGATGGCCGCTCATTCGGCCTCAGGGTACCGCAGCAAGCTGCTGGGGTGCCATCTTTTTACTTGTTTGTTTACATTTCTTTTTATAAACTTGAAGTGGCTACGACGAGCACATGTTCTTGTGATAATCAGAAAACCCAAGGAGGGTATAGAGTGTTGAAAAATGAATTTCTCTGAAACTCCACCCTGTCTGGGCTGCAGACAGCGTCACAGATGGTGCTCAAAGGTCCCCGACACAGCGCCCCTGCCCCTCTGTGGAGACCCTACTGTCCTCTTCTCCCGGCTGGGTCAGGGGTGAGTCATCCCAAGCGCAGGTGAGCAGTATCGCTACCTTTCTTCACACCCGGGGCCTCCCTTCCCCCGCCCAACCCAGTGTCCTTCAAAGTCCTTCAGACAGCCACTCGCGTCCATCCATCGGTCACTGCCTGGCCCTGTCGCGGGCCAGCTGGGACCCTGCAGCAGCGTCAGGGACCAGCTCGGGTCCTCGCGTGTCCGCTCTGTGGGGCCTCCCTCCCTGCCCTCCATGGCTTTCGGACAGCGCCCTCGGGAGCCCCAGACCAACGTCAGCTTCTAGCACGGGGACGCGAATACTCTTGCACTCCGGGTGTTACAATGCCAGTCTGGTCTGGCCCCGAGTGCCCGTCTGCCCACCCGGCTCAGGCGTGACCTCGGGCGGAGGGGCGTGGCCAGGGAGGGCGGGGCTTCACGGGTTGGGGCTTAGACTGCATTTGACAGCGCTCAGCGTCCAGGGCCCACACCTGCACTCCATGGCCTTCCCAGCATGCTCTGCACTGACCAGCGCCACCTCCTCACCCCTGGGAGGGGGGCGCCAGGCCCAGCCCCGGCCCGCGCCTGGCAGGTTGGGTTCAGGGAAACCCCCGCAGGCGGGCTACTTCTTCCAGAAGGTGAAGGCTGAGTGGTGGGGACGCCTCCCGGGGGAGACGTGCCATCCAGCCAGCCTGGGAACCCCGGGGAGCCTGCTGGGATCAGAGTGCCACACGCGTGCCCCTCTGAGAGCAGATGTGCGCTGCGTGTGCGCTGCGGGCCCCTCGCCATGTGGTACCCTGGGATTACATCAGCGAACCAGGCAGACTGGCGGGTGGCCGAGCGCCCCGGAGCGGCAGAGGCTGGGGGTGGGGAGCAGCGCGGAGAGTCCCGGGGGAGGAGCCACTGGGCTGGGGTGCAGGCTGGAGGGCGCGGCCTGCTGGGGAGGACCGGGTTCCGCTGGCCCCCGGCGCCTCGGGTCCCCACGTTCCCCGCAGCCTGCTCTCGCTGCGTGCCTTCGTCAATCCACCCGCGCCCGCTGCGAGCGTGACCTCAGATTAGGGAAGGGAACGGTGGGGCTCCGAGGTCATGCCGCCGGTCTCGCCCTCCCAGGCCGGAAGCAGGCGCTTGAGCTCATCACTGGCGGGAATGCTGGAGGCCCCTGCGCGGACTGGGGGTGAGGGGGGCGGGGTGCAGGCGTGAGACGTGCATTCACCCGTCCAGTGCAAACACTGGATACGGGGCACGAGGTACGGCCGAGCGAGGCTTTAACGGCGGCCTTGCCCGCCCCGCGTCTGATGGGCAGGCACCCCCAGGGCGCTAGTGCGCCGCCCCTCCTCGGCTGCTCGCTGGCTGAGCACGGTGGGGCGACCATCCTCCTGCGCATATGTACTACGCTATCTCAGGAGATTTCCCAAACGTGTGCGCCCCCACCCCAGGCGTGTTCAGAGTCAATGCAGATGGCGCCCCCCTGGTCTGCAGGGAGCTGGAGCCTGAGCAAGTATCACGAGTTTGTGCAGTCCAATCGTTGGGCCACCTGTCCTGTTCCGATATGCATCTTTGTTCGCCATCAACGACTGTAAAACCATGGGTCTTTTCCCTTCTATCACCCGGGATGACCCACCTACAAACAGTCCAAGTGCATCGTGTAATGGGACTATCTCAGGGTCTGGCCTGACCTCGGTTCGCTAATCCCTGACGTCTAGGCAGTTATCTGACGCCTCCTGGTCTTTCTCACCGTTCCACAGGAACCTTGCTGGGTTCAGGCAAGCACCTGTCGACAGGACTCGGCCATCCTTCTCTCATATTTCAGAATCTGGGAGTCAGTGTGAGCCATTGTCCCACCTTCTGAGTGTGGGGAGTACTACCCATCCGGGCTTCTCCAAGGGTTAGTTGTCTGCTCTCTTCTACCAGTGGAGCTGTGGGCACTGCGGCTGGGACACACTCCAGCCCTTCCCAGAGACAGGGGCGAGGAGCTTGGAGACAAAAGCAACAGGTTGCTTTTCTCCCTACGTTTGAGTCGATACCGTAAGGGCTACGCCTCCGTCTGCTGTTACAAAAGGAACAGTTTCTCCGGGGACGGGAGGACCGGGCCTGGAGCTGGAAGAGTCCTGCTCGAGGCCTTCCAGAGCTTGTTCCCCTGGGGAGACCACTGCAGGGGGCGGGCGCTCCGTCTAACAGCTTTCTGGGCATGGGATTCAATGCACACCCAGCAACAAACAGCCCGTGGGGCCTGACAACTTTCTGAGTTCCTTTTTAGTTGTTGGCGGAGGGCGTTTAAATTTATTATGCCGGTTACTCTCACTGGGTTTATTCTCTGGCTTCACTAATCAAGTATCCTAAATATTTAACCTCTTTTTTTCTACAAACTGTAGTTGGTTTTGGGAGACACATTAAACCCTTTTGTCCCAGGAAGTTAAATCAACTAATTGTGACATCTGAGACTTCATTTTTTCCTTCCCCAGAAATTAGCAAATCATCTACGTATTTTAACGACAGTGCCCACTATGGGGTGAAATTCTTCTAGGATTGTCTCTAAGATCTGACCAAATAACTTCGGGGCGTCGATGAATTCTGGGGCAGCACCGTCCAGCGGTGCTGTCGCTTCCTCCCATTTGTGGGGTTTTCCCATTCGAAGGCAGAGAGGTTTCAACACTAGGATCGGGGGCCGCGTGCCCAGAACACATCCTGTAGATCTGCCACACTAAACCAGCTACGCTCAGCAGGAATCTCACTGAGAAGGGTGTAAGGAGTAGGGGCCACCGGACGCCGGGCTAGACCTTGGTCAACAGCCTGCACGTCTTGTGCTCCCCTGTAGGACTTCCTGTCACCGGGTGTGGGGACAGACAAGTTTCCAGCAAGCTGTCCCTAGTGAGGTCCTCGATCAGGGCTGGAGGCCCTTTTTGCCTTCGATGGGATTGGGATACTGTCTCACCCAGCTAACTTTCTATCTATTGGGTTTACTTTCGGTCCCTCTATTACCTTCTTTGGCCCATTCCAAAGGGTCAGTTGTTTTTTTTTTTTTAATCTTCTTCCTATTAGGAAGGCCATTACCACTCTAATTGGTCCTTCCTTGATCCTCAGTCCTAGGCCAGGTTTTGTGGTTAGGTCCCATCCTAGGAGATTAATTCCTGCCTCAGGCCCGTATAAAAATAACCCCTCTACGGTTTCCGATTCAAATTTGATCTTCACAGTGTTAAAAACAGGAACTTGGGAATCCCTCCCCTTCAACCGCTGGCACTGACAATTTTTCTTTGAGTAATTCTGTGCCGAGGCTGGAGAATGAGGAACAAGCTGCTTGTGTCAATTAGAAATGTTCTCCCTTCTTCCTTAGGTCTCACGCTAAGTTTATCAAGGGTTCCTGGTGGGACCTTGTTAAAGGGAACCCCAGAACCCCCCCCATCCTCGTCAAAAGTCATGAGGGGGATCCTTTTTCTTTCATTCTTCCATCCAGGGCAATCTCTTTTAAAATGGCCAGCCTTCCCACGTTTATAGGACCTGCTGTTAGCTTGGGACTTTTCTCCCTGGGGACCCCTTTGGTCCCCGACTGGAATCTAGGGTTCTTTTGTCCCCGGTGAGCAGGGCCTGAATCCAGGTTCTTTCTGACCACTCTTTTTACTGTGGATACCATGATTTTTTTGTTTCTCTTCCTCCTTCCCAAACACATTTGGGCCTGAGTAGTTCCTCAATTGGTTTTTCACTCCGACTGTGTAATTTCTGTAACTTGGTAGTATCAGGCCGACTTTTAGTTACAAAATTAACTTCGAGGAGACCCTGTCCTTAGGGTCTTCCGGGTCTGACAGGGAGAGCTTCCTCATGTGGTCTCTGAGCCTCTGCGGAAGGTGGGGGAGGGACCCCGGATTCTCGCTTGGGGTTTTCGCCCTGGGTTTTAAGAGGGAACGTTAGAGTTGCTCCTGGTAACCAGCAAAGGGCATAATCATCTTCGTCCTGGGGGATGAAGATTTATCACTAACATAGAGGTCGGGGGCGCGACGGACCCAGTCCACGTCTGGGCCAAATTGTGGCCAAAGACTAAAGGTTTACAAATCGGTTCCTTGGTCCAAATAAAACGACAGTACTTAATCGTTTGATTAGTGTCTCCTTGCTTTGTTCAGAAATTCCTTCCCCAACTTAACATGCCTCCTGATGGACAATCTGAGGGGACGTTCCAGGACTTTCCTTATTTCCTCCCTTCTTCCGCTCCCCGTCCCATTTTCGCTTTAGGGGAGGGGGTCCCTGCGTCTGGGTCTCCCTTCTGTCCTCCACCCCGTCCTGGAGGTTTCCTGCACACGTTGGGACCTGCCTCATCCTCGCAGGAGAGCCGGACCGCGGTGGACACCGCACTTGCCTCGTATCTGGATGCGTCTTGTCACACGCACTCGACCTCGGGAGATGCCCGACTACCCAGGGCGTCCTCCTCCTACCGGGGCCGGCGCCTCCTTCGCCAGCGTCGCTCCCGTGTCCTCGGAATAACCGTCGCGGGCCCAACTGCGGCCCTGCAAGTGGCCCGGCACCCAGACACAGCAGGCCACCCGCCATCGGGTGGGACGCGTCTCCCCCTCCATCGGGGTTCGTTCCCGCAGTCGCAGAGATCCTGGACGAGCCCCCAATTTGTGAGACATGCATTCACCCGTCCAACGCTAAAGCATGGTCACGGGGGGACACGGGGACACGAGGTACGGCGAAGCGAGGCTTTTTGGGCGGCCGTGCAGGACGGGCAGGCGCCCCCAGCGAGCGACGCGCCCCGGTGCGCAAACCCGCCCGGCCCCGCACCGGCCGAGCACGCGGGGTGTCGGGTCCCCGCGTTCCGCCCGTCCCTTCTGAGGCGCCCACCGTCCCCGCCCCTCTCTTCACCGGCCAGCAGGTCTTGATGGCCCCGCAGGCTCAGCATCAGCCCGTGGCCAGCCCGCCCAGCGTCCCGAGGGGCGAGAAGCAGGAAGGGAAGCGGCAAAGGGCTGGTGAGCGGCCCGCCACCATCTTGGGAAGCGGGGCTCCCGTAGACATTTTATCCCTGCAGGGTGACATGTGTCTAGGTTTAGTGCGTTCAGGGGACCGTCCGGGACCGTGCACTTTCTGGGGTCGCCCCATCTGCAAGCTAGCTAAGAGACTGTTCTTGGAAACGAGTCACTTAGGACATTTTCCTACAGCGGCCAGGGCAGAAGCCCAGGCGGCGTGCTGAGCAGGTCCCACTACAGCCCCGCTCGCCGCCCGGCCGCGGGGGCGCCTTCCACGCATGCGCCGCCGGCTCCCTCGGCGTGGGCGGCCGGCACGCGGCGCAGCGAGGACCACAATGCAGCGCGCCGCAGAGGCTGGCCGCGGGGCACGCCGGGACCTGTAGGCGGCCGCGGGGCACGCCGGGACCGGTAGGCGGCCGCGGGGCACGCCGGGACCGCCCTCACCTGGCCGGCGGCGGGCGCGCAGGGGCCCAATGGGAGCGGCGCCCCGCCGCCCCGCCCCGCGCCGCGGACGTCTGTGCCGGGACATGGCAGCCGCCGGCGCCGGGTCCTTGAGCTGAGCGCCTGCCGCCGGGAGCCAACTGCCGCTCTCAACCGTCCGTGCGGCGCGGGCCGAGGCGCCGCCGGGCCGGCCAGGAGCCGCGGCCGCCGCGGCGCAGGACGCAGCAGCGGGAGGCCGCCGCGCCCGGGCACATGGCGTCCATCTTACTGAGGAGCTGCCGCGGCCGGGGGCCCGCCCGCCTGCCGGCGCCCCGCGCCGCCGTCCGCAGGGGTAAGCGGCCGGCGCTCGGCGACCGCTCGGGGCGGCGCTGGGGCCGGGGGAGGCCCGGGGCGGACGGGGCCCGGGCCCGGGGCCGGGCCGGGCGGGGTCACGCCGGGCCAGGGTCACGCCGCGCTGGGGCCTCGGGCGGCCCTGCCCCTCCGGGCGTGGTGTGCGCTGGGCGGCCGGGCCCGCGCGGCGGGCGGCCCGTGACCTTAGTCGCCCCGCCGCTGGCCGCTGCGTCCCGAGCGGGGAGAGGAGAGTAGTGGAGGGAGCGCGCTGACAGCGGCCCCGCTGCGGCCTCGGCCCCACTCGTGGGGGCGCCCGATGGAACGGGGCGCCCGCTCGCGAGGACAGGCGTTTTCCCGGGGTTCCTGAGATGGGGTGCCCGGGGGCTGGCAGGCCTGGGCGAGCGAGCGGGGCCGGCGGGCTGCCAGGTCGTCCCTGGGGCCGAGGTCATGGTGTTGCTGGGCCTCTGTAGAGGGGCCCCAGGCCTTGCTGTGCGGGCCTCGGGCAGGCCCATCTGTACCAGGAACCGCAGTGACTGTGGCTGTGGCATGGAGGTCACACCTAGTGCAGGGCTCCGGTCCACATGTGGGGCGCCCGCACTCACAGCTCCCTCTGCGCCTCTCTTTTTACGTTAATGTACCTGAGTTCCTTATGTCTGAGATTGGGGTAAAGATCAACGTGCCCTATAAAATTGAGAGACGCAGGCGAAATGATGTTATTTCAAGGTACTTTACAGTTTATAGAGGTACCGCGAGGAGTAGTGTTTCTCGTAACTTTCGGCGGTTCCGTCTGCTCAGACCTTTGAGCGGCGGTGGGCGGGGCATGAGCAGCGAGGACACGGACGGGGACGGACGGTCGGGGCTCCAGTCACGCAGTTACCTGTTTCTGCTGTCACAGCACTCTCTCTCTCTCTCGCCGGTTACGGATGGGGAGAAACATCCTTGGCCACTGCAATTTCCATAGCACGTTTAAGGTTTAAAAGTGACATGAATTGGTTGTGTGCTTGTATCGTTTTGGAATACGCAGACACGAGGGGCTGAGAGCGGGTCAGACAGCAGGTCTGCTGTGGGAGCCACAGGGACTCTCAAGCCCCGGGGACCCAGGGCTGGACCGTGGGGAGCAGGGGCCCCAAACTCCCAGAAATGACACTTCCCAGCTGGGTGCTGCAGCCATTACCCCATTTTCCCCTTTGACCGCCTTGGATCATGACGGGTCTTCGTCGCAATCAGTAAACCAGCTTTGATAGTTATGGTTAACCGAGGTCCGTCGTGTATTTAAATTTACTCTATCCTGCTCCATGCTCTTCTCCGATATCTTTTTCCTGGTGCGTACTTTCTTCTTGTTCTGCACACACCTTGCTGTAAGGTGCTCTTTTGTCCTGTTTCTCAGACTTCCTTCCACAGTTGTGAGGAGGACGGGTCAGCTAGACTGTAGAGTGGGGTGCCCTCTGGGGATTCAGCCGATGTTTTCACATGGTTCGACTGGGGTCCTGGGTTTGGGGGAAGAGACCACAGGGGTCAGGTGTCCTCATCACATCCTGTCCAGGGTGCCTGCTAGCAGTGATTTATGGCGGGGGACATGACCTTGATCATGGGGCTGAGGCGGTATCTGTCGGGTCCTCTACCCTACAGTCACTTTCCCCTCCCCCCACTCTCTGCGGTGGGAGGCCGTGCGCAGCACGTACTCGGGAGTGGGCTGGGGTTGCCCAGAGGTGGGCTGACCCCATTCACCAGGGACTAGGTGTGAGAGCAGCCGCCTGTCACGGGACACTCCTGCTTCCGGCTCTTGTCAAAGTGTGGGGGGCGGGGACAGGCTGGGGCAGCCTGGAGGCCCAGGAGCTGTTGAGTACGAGGTGGGCAGGGACCTCCGGGTCGGGTGTGCCCACGGTGTCCGGGGAGAGCTGGGGGTGGCGTCTGGAGGGTCGAGCCTGGTCTGGCGGCCAGGTAGAGAAAGCTGTGGCATGGGGAGAAGTACACTTGGTCTCTGTCCCTGTCCTGGTTCTCGCCGGAACCCCCAGGTGATCAGGCATTGCTTGTAACGAGCCCCTTCCCTCTCCCCAGGGTTACGCTGGGGGGGGCCCGTGGTTAGAGGCCTGTGCCTTCCCACCCACACCCAGGGGCCAAGAGCCACCCTCGGTGGCCAGTGGCCAAGGATGTCATCAGTCACTCCTAGGTGACGAAGAAGGCAAACTGAACAGGGAGGCTGGGGAGCCTCCGGGTTGGTGGCACTCGCCGACCCCATGGGGCAGAGGCTCCTGCGCTCAGGACCCCTCTGGACCTCGCCCACGGACCTCGCCATGTGGACGTTCGTGTCCGCCCTCTATAGTCAAACGGCACTAGCAGGCCGAGCGCTTTCCCGCGCTCTGTGTCATCTAGCAAATTATCACGACCAGCAGGCTCGTGGAGACCCCTGAATCTGGAGCTGGCAGAGGTGTGGGCAGCCTGGGGCGCTGCTGGCACACGACGCAGTCATGTGAAGCGGGGCAGTCTTGTGGGCACTGAGCCCTCACGTGTGGGTCTCACTAACTCCGGGAGCCAGGATTGAATTGTGGGACATCAGCTTGTGTGGGACAGTTGCAGAAGTGGCAGTTGGCAGAGAGACAACACAGTGTTTCTGGGAGCGATTGGCTGGTGGATCACCGCCCCGGGGAGTGGGGTGGGCAGGCGGCCGGCACCCCGGAGCCGCTGTGGGGTCCTTCCAGGCCTGGGATGGAAGCTCTCAGAGCAGGGCAACCCGGGAAGGGGGCAGGCGGGACCAGCTGTGGGACCACGTGACTTAGAGACGGGCGGGGCTCGGGCAGCTGTGCAGCTGGCTTGCGGGGGGGGGGGCATATGCGGGGCCGGAGCCCTTTCTGAACCAAGTTCTTGAGGCGGGGGCTGGCCCAGGGTGGGGGGAGGGGACAGGCACAGGTGTTGGGGGCTTCTGTTGGGAGACGAGGCACGTCCACTGCTGGAGTGGTGTGTTCTTCCCCAGCTGCCTTTTGATTTTACTGAAAACTTAACGTTTGAATCAAAAGGTTACGTTGTGAACCACGGTGCGTGAGCCGTGAGCCCCGCTGCCAGCCTGCAGCGCCGGGCTCGGCACGCACCGTCCCGCGGGAAGAGCCCTCCGCGGGAGAAGGGGAGAGGTGCCCTGTGGACGCTGGCCTCCAGTTGAGTTACACAAGTGACAGCTGGAAGCCCGTGTCCCCAGACGGTCCACTGGGAGCAGTGCCCCGCTCCGAGGGCGGCCAGGGCTAGTGCTGTCCCCTCCTCTGCCCATCTTCTGTGTTCCCTTCTGCTGCTCTCAGGCTGCCAGTTGGCACCCAGGGCCGCTCTGGGCCCTCCTGCTGCCCGAAGGGCCTTAGGGTGCCGGCCCACTGTTCTGGGCTCGTGCCTGGCGCGCCGCCAGGTTCTGCCTCTCCCGGTGTCACACGTGTCCCTCCACAGGCTGTTTTCCCAGTACAGGGTGTGACCACAGGTAGGCCCCAGTGTTGGCCACGTGACTGAACCTGAACTTAACTTATGGGAACTAGAGTGCGCCAGGGAAGCATAAAGAAATACATCAGAACCCCACAATGGGCTACGTGCTCATCAGTGTCGTTCGTCCAAGTGCTTGCTCTTGGCATTTGTTTTTCTAGTAATTCTCGCCCCCACACGCTGGGTCATTTGGGCTCCTCCCCTGCTTGCCCTGTGGGTCTGTCTGTGCATTGGGGTCGTGGCCTCCGTCCACCAGAGCCACGCTGGAGCGAGCGGGGAGCGGTCACCTGGGGCGACGTCAAGGCCCGGACTCCGTGGGCCGTGCCCGGCAGAGCCTGGTGCCCCACTTTGGACGCTAGGAGCCGGAGCTGGCCCAGGCACCCCACCTTACCCAGAGACACCGGGTCCCTAACTGGGGCAGCCCTTCACTTGGCCACACTGAGCCCTTCCCACGTGCAGAACAGGCTTCCAGAAGCTTCCCCCACGGAAGAGGTTGGCGCGCCTCCAGACGCAGCATGTCGGCACACAGCCTGGTCGGAGACTGACGTTCCTGTTTTTCCTTTGTTTTTGTCATAGGTAGTCTGGGGACCCACGCCTGTCTCAGTTGTGCCAGCGCCATGGGGTTGATAAGCCGCGTGTAAGTAAATGAATGTCACTTGCTGCTCGTTTGGAATCGGGCTTAAAACTACTTGGATGATTGCAACTTCCACTATCTCCTGCTTTCCTGTTCTTTGTTCTCTCTCTTTGAACGTCTGTCTTCTCACTTTGAAATAGATGACTGCATCCATTGGCGAACTTTTGGAAAATAAAGGAACACTCGTGATCCCAGCGCCTGTTACAAATATTGTCAGCATTGTGGTGTCTTTCGTTCTGCTCTTTTTTCTTACGCACCTGTTGTTAAGACGTTCCGCGGTGACTGCAGTCTGCGTAGGGGCCCATGTGCTTAACGGGGCGAGTCTTCTCCACATTCACGGGCATTCGTGGTGGCCTTTTATGCATTTGTGGAAACCAGCGGCAGATTAGCCAGGGAGCGTGCGGTGAACGCAGAGCACGCCTCGTGCGCACGGTCCCTCACGGAGCGTCACGTGGACTGCGTCTGGCCACGGGGCTCGCCCTGTTCAGTTCTAGGGACACGTCTGGCACATGATGGACTTGGCCCTCCCCTTTGCTGGGAGGTCCGCGTCCTGCTGTGAGGCTGGAGGGCTTCCCGGAGGGTGTGTCACCCACCCTGCCCTGTCTGCCCTTGCACACAGACTTGGATGTCCCTTGAGGCTGCTGTGCTTTCCCGCCCACCGTCCCCTTTGCTTAGCCTCGCTGGGCATAGACGCCTCATCTCCTCACCTGCGTGCTGGGATGCCCAGACCGCTGTCCTGGCACCAGGTCCTTGTCACTGCCTGGACTCTGGAGACGGTGGAGCTTGTCCGTCCTAGGGCAGATTTAAT
>PVKZ01004480.1:0-81600 GCA_004027375.1 Macroglossus sobrinus
GTGAGGCTGCCACAGAAAGTCATGTGAGAGATACAATGATTCAGACCAGAGTTGGGGTAGGACGGAGGAACGCTGACGAGGTTATTAGTAATAATTGTCGCGTGTACTTACCGAGCACGTAGCATCTGGGCCAGGCGTGTTTAGAAACATCTAACGTCCATTCTCTTCACAAGACCCCTGGGAGGCGGACACTGTTATCCTCATCTTAGATGAAGATATGCCAGTCCCATGAGGTCACATGTTATACCCAAGGTCACAAAAGGAGAAAGAAGGTGGCTGAACCGCTGTGGCTACATGGCTGTCAGAGATATATTTTGAAGGTGGAGATGAGTCTTTCTGTCTGAAAATATATGAGCCCAAGCAGTCTACAGAAACAGACTGACAGCCCGTGGGGACCCAGGAACCGGCTCAGAATCAGTGGGTGTCGTACCTCTGCTGGCAAACGCAGGCGAGGAGGGCGATGCGAGTGAAGCCATGCGCCCCGTTCTCGAGATTGGGGTTCCAAGAGAAGCTCGTGTGGGGCTTAATCTGCCTTCCTAAACGTCGTGTTAATGATTAAACTTGATCACTCTCACACTGTGAAGACAGTCCTGTTACTTCAAGAACAGCCATAAGCCCACATTCAAAAGACTTTCCAACTGCAGAGGGTTTATTAAAAAGAGGGGAAAGTGGCCCAAAGCGTTCGGCCTGTGTGGGATGACAGCCGTGGGGCTCTGAAGGGGGGACCTCATTCCTTCTCTCCTGCTTTTACGTTTCAGCTGGAAAATGGGGTGAGCCAATCAGCCCCGCTATTCTTCAACAGGGCCTGTGACTGTCAGCCATGCCACACGTAACCCGTCCATCGTGCGAGTGGAGAGGGTCGTCTGAATGGCCCCAAGGGACTGTAATAAGAGAGTTCAGTGTCACTGCCACAGGATGTGACCAAACTTCTGTGTGTTTATAACTTAAAATGGAAGCAGTATATTAAGAAATTATTTCGCAGGAAACTTAATTATTTCCTACAGTTTCCAAAATGATGAATCAACAGTTTTTTATTTATTAGAGTTGTGAAACTTAAATGAGAAAGAGCTGGGGAAAGGGAACTGTGTTTTTGATTCCAGAAAGAAAGAAAGAAAGAAAAAAAGATTGTTTGGATCAGGTTGAGTATTTTAGCAAATGGAGAATAACAAAAGAGAACCGAGTGTAAATGCCCCATTGTTCTTACAGATGCAGAGTTATAAATAATTAAGAGCCCCAAAATGGTGAAATTGCAACCAAAAATAATGTAAATTTCATCGCTAAATCAAATTAAGGGCCAAGAGAAACAGCATAAGCCCATTTTGCATTATGGGAAAAATTATTTCAGAAGACTATGGGATATGATTTGCCTCTGCTTATTTTTCAGCCTTTGAAACTCATGCTGACATGTTTTTCCTGACAAGGCGGTGTTGACCAGTGGTTGGGATGAGGCTGACTCTGGAGGCAACTAGAGCCAAGTTCAGTCTCCACCTGCTAGGCTGTGTGGCTTTGGACAAGTCACATAACCTCTCTGAGTGTTTTCATCTTCATTGTCAGTCAGATGATAACCACAGGGTCTCTGCCAAGAGAAGTTAAGAAAGTACATTTGAAAAGCAGGTGTCGGAGGGCCTGACACACTAAGCAAAGAACAGCAGGAGTAGGAGCGAGATGGCAATGCTGGGGAAGATGACAAGACTGGGATGGCGAAGGTGCTGGTGCTTTCCCCCCAGTGCCCAAATCGAGAGCCCAGAGAATAAGCTATCGACCAGGATGACTTTGCCCTAAGGAAAATGAAAAAGCATCAATATCTGCCAAGATTAAGTTCTCAAGAAAGTTCAAGCAAAGCTGAGATGCAGACAATACCAGATCTCTCCTCTTTTATTTTCATTCCTCTTCTTATTTCGTGCCTGAATGTGCTTTCTTTATAGAGAATTGTTCAGTTGTCTGATCTCTCTGTAAAATAGTCCAGAAGAACCGATGGTGTCAGCATTAAAAGTCCCGTGATTCCTGCCAGGCTAGAGTTTTCCCCGAAAACCAGAGTGAGATCGCTTGGAATAGGAAGAATCCTGTCTGGGTAGATACTGGTTTTTCTCTCCATCTTTTCTCTGCATTTCTTTAGCTTTGGTGGAGGGATAGATCAGTTTTAAAAAGGCTATTTATTTTAGAGACTGGGAGGGTCCTGGCCATGATTTTTAATTATGGTTTTTATTGCGTGCTATGCAATGTTGAAGCTCCAGGCAGTTTATTCCTCGCGTGAAAGTATCTGTAGCTGTATTTCCAAAATCTCGTAAGAGAAAAATCATTACCCAAATTTATCTACAAATGATTTGGTAATTTGCAGGATACTAACTTGCAGCAAAGTAAATCTTGAGCGGAAAACTGGGTTGGATCCTTTGAATGCCAAATGGGGTTGCTAGGGAGATCGCTGCATGTGTGGTTTAATTGCAACGAGTTTCCTTGGTGTCTGCGAGTGTCACTGGCAAATGAGAAAGAGCTGCCTGGAGACGCCTTTGCATGGATAGGATGCACAGAATAATTAAACCCTCAAACCATATGGATCGCTTTCAAAAAAAATGATGGGAAAAAGTTGACATGTCATCGGCGAGTTTTTTCACGGTCTTAAGGCATTGACACCAACCTCTCAGGCTCCCTTTCCCCGCTTCCCTCATTGAAGCCGTTCTAACACTGATGACAAGTTGACAGGGTTGGTCCCAATGACCTGACCCTGACCGCATTTGGAATTCTTCAAATAACAGCAGAGCGAGTGTGACGGTCCCCACCCCAGGCCCCTCTCCACAATCGGCGACAGCCATGTCGAATCACCGTTACTGGTCTGTGTGTGATCCGATTGGTTTAAGCACATCGTGTTCAAGCTGGGTCGCTTTGTTTGTCACCCACTTATTCGTGGAGCACTTCCTGGATGCCAGGCATTGTGGCAGGCTGAGGGATGCAGTGACTGCCCTGAGCGCCACCCAGGGTGGCAGAAGACAAGTCCACGAGGAAGGAGAGGGGAGCCTTGTTGCTTCCTCCTCTCCCGCGCTTTGCAGAATGAAACGTGTCATTTTGACGAACGCTCGCTCATTGGATCCGCCTAACTAAATTACAGGATGGTACATTTAGAGTCAGATCATTTCAATATTGACCTAAAAAAAGGCAACGTGGGGGTAATTTTTAAATTTTATTTTAATACTCAGATCATTTCGGAAAGGTGAGGGGTGTCCTAAGGAAGAACATTACCTACGTCATGTGTTCTTATAAATGATTATTCCAACCCTATAGACCCGATGACTTTGAAATCAGAAAATCTAGTATTTGGCCAGAAAGGACAAGATTCGACTTGTTTTCCCATAACAAAAAGCATCTGCTGTGTGAGTGTCTCCATCTGTCTTTACCCCAAGCCACCCCCTAAACCTGGGACTCACAGAGTCAGCTGCTGACTGGACATTTCCAAGAGAAAGTCCCTCACGCTCAACGTGACCGAGGCCCAACTCACTGTCTCCTTCCCTCCTTTATGAATTACCTTCCCCGGCGACCACTGAGTTTCCTAACTCTGCCCTCTCCCTGAGTTTCCTACCCCAAGGGCTCATGCCCTGGGCTGGCCCTTTGTTTAGACGCTCACGCCAGCCTGGTAACTGACCTCCCTGCTGCCCGCCTATCTCTTCCATCTCGAAGGCTTATCTACTTGGACGTCCAGTGGCCCTTAGCTCCGAAGTTAGTATCTGCTCAGGTCCCTGCTATGTCTAATCGCTCCTCATTGCTCGGGATAAAATCAGTGGCCCTTGAGAACCTAAAGATTGTTCCCCAGCTGGCCTGTCTGAGCCAACAACACGCCTCCCTACCATCCACTTTACACCCCAGCAACTTGGAAGTCCACACCATTTCACATTCCCGTGCCCGTCGCCCATTCGTGTGCTGTTTCTCTCCCCTCTGTGCCCTGGAAAATGTCGTGACCTCCATCGGTCCGGCTTAGAAGGCTTTCCCACAATGCTTTGCTGTATCTCTGTCATGGGGCTTTGATCTCTCTTTGGGTCTGTCCCTCACAAGATGGTGAGCTCTTGGGGGTATCTTACCAGCACAATAGATAATCAAGGTATCTCTCAGCAAAACGAATGGGAAATAGTAAAATTAGCTGCTGGCATTTTATTTTCTGGTGTGGAATCCCACCACGCCTCCCTATCCCGTTCTTCACGGGATTCTTTGTTAGATCGGCTCATCTGATAAGCAGAGAAAAGGACCGTTCTCGTGAAATGATGCAGGCGCCTTCCCTCTCCATTCGCTGACAGAGAGACTCATCCAGTTGGACTTCTTCTTGGGGCTCTCAGGCCAACGGGCCCATTGCTGTCGCATTTCCCTTAGGGCCGTGGTCCACCTGTCTCTCTCGGTTCTCCCAAGGGACCTGTGACGGCCAGCCCCTTTTAGATTGGACACGCATCTCAGGGAGCCTTGAGCGAGCACCTTTTCAGTTTCGTCCACGGCTCCAGAGCAGGTCATGGTACCTAAGACGGGCATGGAACAAGCTCTGTGATTGAGAAAAGATAGCCCCAGACGAAAAGAGAACGTTCCTTCAATGTTCTCCCCGAATTTGGTCATTCACTCATCTATCTGTCCATCCATCATCCATCAATCCATTCATCCTTTACTCCAGAAAACACATTATCCAGCATTTAGCACAGCGGTTAGCACAGCGCCTGCAGCAGGCACTCAGTGTGACCAGCTTGAACAGGTGAATAGTACAAGCTCTGAAGCAAAACCACCAGGTGATGCTGTACATGGTGTGACCTTGAGGGGGTCACTGAGCCTCCCTTTATCCCAGTTTCCCTGTTTGGGTAAAAAGTGGCATCGAACTCACAGAGCTGGATGGTAGATACGATCAGAATTAATGAGATGCATATAACGGGCTTAGCAAGTGCCTGGGCTATGGGCGGGGCCACGTGATGAGCAAGGAGAAAAATTTAATATATTCTTGAGGGAGATGTGGCTAGAAGTAAAAGATGAATAAACAGAATAGGAAATTGAAGGGGCTCCACGAATTGGGGAACAGTGGCGGCCACTTTGGATAAGATGATCAGGAAAGTGCCGTCTGCAAAGGCATTTAAACTACTCCCTGCAGGCTGAGCAGCCACGTGGAGAATGTTCCAGGCATGGGGGGGATAGAAAATGCAAAGGCTCTAAATGGGATGGGGGGCGGAATGTTCTAGAATGAGCCCGGGGCAGTGTTGGTGGGGAGAGTGAGCCGCAGACAGAGGAGGCACGAGGTGTCGGGAGGTGATGTCGTGAGCACCTGGGAGATGGTGGGAGGCGTTGGGGTTTCGGTCCAGTGGGAGGGTGTTGGGGGGGGTTAGGAGGGGAGCGGGGATGCCCCATGGGGCCTGCACAGCGCCGTCACTCCCCGGGGCTCTTCAAGGCCTGAGGGAGGTGGGCGGGGACCGCCTGGCACAGGGAGGAGCCAAGGGCAGGGTGGGTCCACCCCCGGTGCGTGCACCATGGTACCCGCCCCACCGAAGCACAGGTGGACCCCACGGGAATGAGCACTGGGGAGCCCGGGCCACCCAGGTCCCTCTGTCTCTCATCCCCGAGGCCCGTGTGACCCCGGAGATGGAGAAGGCTCGGCTCCCCCCGATGCCCGGATGCTGGGGCGGGGACCAGGGAGGGAGCCCGAGCGTCCGTCCCCGCCGGGCGCCACCCTCGGCCCCGGCTGCGATCCGCCCCGCGCAGGGCGTGTCCCCGCCCGTGAGCCAAACGCCACGGTGTCCGTCCCAGACTCGGAAAAATCTCTCAGGGGTGCACGTCACCGCGTCTCAGCCAGAGGGGACACTCAGGCTGGACTCCGAAGCCCCCACCCCACCCTCTTTTGGCGAAAGGAAACGTGCAATAGCACCAAAGGACTCCCCAGAGCGGCAAGGGTGACTGTGGCTGCGTTTCTGTCGAAGCCACATTTGGATAACGATGAAGAGCAACAGGATCTTTAAGGCAGAAGTGGCCGTGGCCGTGGGTCTTTGTGCCGAGTCGCGTTTTAAAGCCTTATAATTAATCTGACTGTGTCGAATCTTCGCGTTGCTGTCGTCCACAGCTTTGCTGAACGCTGTCCACCGAACGTCCTCCTGGGATGTCCATCCACACCGGATGCACTTAGCCTTGACCTTCTCTCTCTTTGTCCTACAAATTCTGGCCTGCATCACTCCTGTCCGCATTAGGGGTTTGCATGCCTTGTTCGTTCAAAATAAAATGCAGTTAAGACCGGAAATTACTAGAGTTTAGCAATATATGAGATAGAGAGATAAAATATTAAATGTTTCATGAGTAGCAAATAATATAAGGAATAATGATATAATTGGCATTATGTTACATTTTTTTCTTTCTCCTTTTTCTGTGATTGTGAAGCTGACCGAGCCCCATCCTTCCCTGGGAGCTTGGGGGCCACTACGGGTCCAGCCTCCACAGGGCGAGAGCTCCCGGCTCCTCCTTGCTGTCCCTGTGCTGTCACCCTTCCACCTGCTCCTCAGCAGCTTTGCCCCTGTCCCCTCTCTGTCCCCATCTCCCTGGCCTGTCCCTTAGATGAACCACCCCCCGCAAAGCCCCCCCACTTCCGACTTCCCATCCCGTCTCTCTGCTGCCAGCTCTCTGGGAAAGGTTCCTTGACCCTTCCCATCCCCGTCTGCGCAGCCCGCCCCTGTGGCTGCCCTTGTCGGGGTCCCCAGCCTTGCACGCCATCCGGGAGCTCTGCTGCATGAAGGTCGACCACCACCCCCTTTTCCAGACCCCTCATCTCGGCCTAGGTGCCCCTGCCCACTCTCCCTCCCTCCCTCCCCCCAACCACGCCAGTGGCCTCGGTGCCTCCGGCAACAAGCCTGCCCAGCAGGCTCTGTGACAGTTCCGAAGAGGGACGCTTAGAAGACAGGGATGTGAGTGAGACCAGAAGCCAGCGGGGAGGTTCACCCTCTCCCTCAGGACCCGAGTCCCCCTGAGCAGAGTGAAGACTGCGGGGCGCCCGCGGAGCCGAGCCCCTCTGTCAGCGAGCGCGGGGGACTGTCTGTCTCATGTCCTTGGTGCACTCTGCTCAACGCTCGTTGTCAAGGAGAAGGCGGCTCGGGCCTGCGTGAGGGTCCAGCTGATTGAAAGCAGGCGCATCCTACACATGCCGAAATCCGTACAGACAGGGAGGTGACGCCGTCTGCACCCGGGGTGGGGGAGACCCCAAGGAAACTGACTGGGAGGGAATCAGTTCTCGTCCGCTCCGTCTGCGGCCTTCCCACTTCCGTCCCTCCCTTCAGGACTCTGGTCGCAAAGCCCAGCTCGAGCCCGCTGGAGCAAAAGAGGAGGTTTTGCTGAGGAAGGGAGGAGGCGAAGGGTGCCCTGGGGTCACCTTGAAGATCTCCCCTTTCTGCCCTTTTCACGGCCGAGTGGGGCCGTGTTTCCACTGGGCGGCGGCGTCCTGAGGCAAAGGAACCAGGCTGGAGAAAGCCCCGTGAGGACTGAGCTCGTCGGGTGCTGTGGGGGTGGCGGGGATGCGTTAGCCTGGGTGCCACATTCACCCCTGGACTGGGGCTGGGGTGACCCCGGCAGAACCGGATGGTGTGAAGCACATTTTGCGAAGACAAGGAGGGCAGACAGCAGGGCCGCTGTGCTCTGCACGCCTGCGAGGGCCGGGACCTCAAACAGCTCCCGACTCGGCGCCCAGACTGTGGTGACCCCCGCTCCGCGTGGGGCCCTTCGCTGCCTCGCACCAGCCCGGTTTCCCAGACCCCACACCCCCCAGACGGCTGGGCTCGCCCCCCAAAGCCTGTGAGTCCCATCGTTCCCCACCCCTTCTTTGCCTCCTGCTCCATCCACCAGCTCCCTCTGTAAGATCGCTCCCTCCTACTACGCTCCACCTACTGTGCGTCCGTTCACCCAGTAAGACTCTGTTCGGGCCTGTGTGTTCCAGTCCTCCCCACACTGGATCGCGTCTCCTCTGTCACCCCACCAGGCTGCCGTGTTCTTATTTATCTTTGTAGCCCAGCAGCTAGTACAGCTCCTAGCACATAGTAGGTGTACAGGAAATACTTGTGGTGGTTATAGTGAAAAGCATATGATACTGCATGTTACAGAAGGAATTGCAAAATAGTTTTTAAACCTAAATCAACCCATGCTTTGCTAACGTCAACAAAGATGCATGTGATCCAGTTAGGATAAATAGAATTTTCTCCTCTTCCGATTTATCTTAGAAATTCACTCGTTCAGTGTGTCCACACCTCCTACAGCACTGCTCTGAACGCTTCGGTGTTGTCCTAACCTCTTCTCTGTCACCTTAATGTTGACGCCTGGTTCTTCCACCTGCTAGAGAACCAGCAGGGGCAATACTGTGGATCCAAAATTATCTTCCCAGCGATGGCCCAGCCGTCGGTGTAGGTGGCGGAGCCCTGTCACTTCCAGGCTGTGATTCTCCCAGCTCAGAATCCATACGTGCTCATTGTAGGAGGGTGTGTGTGCGTGCCTGTTCCAACGTGCGGTACACGTGTGCACCCGTATGAGCATGCACCTGTGCGTGCACACGCCTGTGTGTGCATCAGAGGAATGAGGTGGGGATGGGGGGATCCATGTGTACTGTGGGGTGTTGTTCAAAGTCACACATGTGACTCTCACCTGCCCGCATCGCCCCCTGACAATCCCTGGATGACCTCAGTGAAATCGGGGCATCTCTAAGATAAGGGGGTTCCGGCCCGGCTGCCCGGCGGCCTGGATGTTGACAGCGGCATGTCAGTGCGATTCTACACTCAGCTCTCTGTTTGTCCCCCACAGAGGTCTCATCGCCAGCGGTTTCACGGAGACTCATTATCTGCAGGACGGCACTGACGTGTCCCTCGCTCGAAATTACACGGTAAGTGCCGTGGGGTCGGCCGCCCGGACGCCACACCATCAGCTGCAGCCCTTTCCACCTACGCAAACTCGCACACCCAGCGCCTTCACTCGGGTCCCAAAAGACCTCGCATGTCACTTACTGTGACTCCCGGAAAACTTGACCTTGGCCGGGTATGTGCCGGGACAGCCTTCAGAGATGTGGCTGTATTGCAGGTTGCCCTTGACACCACCTTCCAAGGACTGTGGGATGCTCCATCGAGCAAATCCTTTCTAAAACTCCGAGCCACAGTTAGAGATGGCTCAAAACGCAATTATCCGTGGGCTGAACTTGGCTGCATCAAACTTGGAAGTAGCTTTAAAAAGTCAAAGGAACACTGACTCTACTTAACCTATAACAAAAGCATTCACCAGGTCGATACGATCCTATAGCGTGGTTGTTACGGTGACATTTATCGCCTCCGAGTCAACTTTTCTAATATTTGAAGTTTTACATGTGACTTGGACAAGACGCTCATTTAATTTGTTCCTTGTTAAGAAATGCACTCTACACTCGGCCCTCTGGGGATTCACAGAGAGTCACTCCCTCTGAGGACTAGGAATTTTACTCGGTTTAAGGAACTTTAGGTATTTGTTGTGAAAAGAATACGCTTAGAAGAAGCGGTGGTATCTCCACCAATGCATTAGGTCAGGTCTTGCTTCTCTCCCTCATGTCTGGCCCAGGGTACTTCCCAGCCGGTACCTTCCGGCTTCCAGCAATATGATGGGATGAGCCAATGCAGCCCCCCAGCCTGAAAGAAAAATGCATATCAATCCTAGGTACAACAAAAGCATCTAGAATTGATGCTTGGACAAGCTTAAAAGAGAGAGAATTCCAAGGAGGCAGAGACAAAGAGAGGATGTAAAGCCAGAGCCATAGGTCATGGCACCCCAAAGAGCTATTTGGGCTCAGAAAGAGGACTTGATTTGGGGGGTTGGGGACAGAGCAGTGGATGTCTCTGAGAGTCCCATGAAACATGGACCCCAGAGAGCTGCTTAATTGGTGAAGAAGGAACAAGAAAAACTCCATCCAGAAAAGGGGTAGCCGAGAGGACTGTCGGCAGGTGTCCTGGACGGAAGAAAGATTTCATGCAAAACAGAGAAATTGAAACCCCGGGCAGCCTCACAAGTGTTGTTTAGGATGGAGCGGGCAGGGGTGCAGACTTCAAAGACCTGCGCAGGGATGCGATTCCAGTCAATCAATTGGCCTCAGAACTAGTCCCAAATCAGCACCCCTAGGTCCCATGGGCCCAAGCTGAAGCCAACCCAAAGTGATTTTATAGGGATGTTTCTGCAGCCCGGATTATATAAGAGGCCCGTGCCAAGAAAAGAAAAAGAAGGAAAATATTAAAGATGAGCCCCAAATCAAAATCATAAACCATACAAAGAAAGCCACTCTAAGCGAGCATTGGTGAACAAGAGAAATGAGAATTAGCACCTCTGGGAACACAGGATAATAGAAAAATCAGTAAAAAAAAAAAAAAAAAAAAAAAAAAAAAAAAAAAAAAAAAATATATATATATATATATATATATATATATATATATATATATATATATAAATTAAAAAATAAAAAATTTTAAAAAAATTAAAAAGAACAGAATAGGCCAAATCAAATTCCAGAGTAAAAAATACAGGGGGAAAAAAATAGGAAAGAAGCAATGTTCAAACAGATGAGAATGTCCCCACATTGAAGAAGGATATGAGTCCCCAGAAGGAAGAATTAAAATCAACCCCCTCCAGGGTCGTGAACCGAGAAAATCTTAAAACCCCCTGAGAGAAAAGACGGGTTTGTACAAAATGACTGTGGAACCGGACGCTGACTTCTCATCAGCAGCTGTGGAGTTCAGACTTCAGAGAAATGAGGAAAATTACTGCCACCTTCAATCCTATACTCAGAGTACTTTACTTTACAAGAAGTAGAGTGCAATGCCTTTTCATACAAAGACGAGAGAATTTACTACTCTCAGATCCTACCAAAGAATATTTCGGGAAGAAGGAAACGGAACACAAGACACAAGGGTAGAATTTTGCAGGCAGTGACAAGCCGAATAATTGCATGTAGATAAATCCGAATACGCTGTTTAGAACAGCAGTTACAACAATAATGTCTCAATTCGGATGTTTTCAAACAAGGTGAGCAAATAGATTAAAACAGTTTAAGAAATTGTGTTTCACTAGAGAACAATAGAGGTGCTGATCAGCTTTAGATTTTGACAAGCATGTCTCTTGCAAATAGAAGAATAACCATAAAAAAGGGTAGAAAAACAGAATGTATAATTCCAATTAATAGAGGGTGAATAAAAATAGTATATCCACCCAAGAGATGATAAAGGAGAAAGAGAATGAAAAAAGAAGTAGAATAAATATAAAACAAAATAATAAGATAAAAATGAGTCAACGTATTAATCTCATTGTACGTAAATGGATTATATCTGTTAAAGTAAAAACAGCTTATCTGCTTAGAACTTAAAAATAAAATTCAGCTCCTTAATTTTTGCAAGATTCACCCTCAAAATGCAAAATGGTTATCTTAACCCCAAAAAAGTTACTATAGTGCTGTGAATATCAGACAAGCTAGACCTTAAGGCAAAAAAAAAAGGCATTATTAGGGATAAAGAGGGTCGTTACTTAATGATAAAAAGAACAATTAAAGAGAATTATAAACCTTTATATACCAGCAAAATAGTCTTAAAACATACAAAGCAATAATTGGGAGAATTGCAACAATAAATTTAAAAAACCTACAGACAGAGAGGGAGATCTAAATATACCTTTCTCAGAAATGAAGATTTTTTGAATGAGCAAAAATAAATGAAAAGGTAGACCAAAAAAAAAAATTTGAGGGAATCAATTAAGCCAAAAGCTGATTCTTTGAAAATATGAATAAAATGGACAGTATGCAAATTTAATCAAGGGGGGAAAAAAGAATTCCCAAGTAAACAGTTTTAGAAATATGAAGAGCAATGTAGCTATTGCTATACAGAAATTTTTTTTTAAGTACAAGAGTGTTGCCAACAACACTAACCATTTTTTAAAATGTAAATTCTTAACGATGGTTCAAGGTGAAATAGAAAAATTTAAATATAACTATATAAAGAAATTAAATCAATAATAGTATTTCTTAAATCCAGCCCCCAAAATAACATCAAACCCAAACTATTTTACCAGGTGAGTTTATTTAAACCTATTAAAGAAAAAATAGTTCCTGAGAACTGTAAAAAAAAAAATTTAAGGCAGGGAGAGAAGAATACCGGGATTAAAAAAAGGGCATGCACAAAATCATATTATAGACTAGTTTCAATTATGAACAGAGCTGCAAATATACTAAGATATTTGCAAACTGTATCCTGAACATATTTTTAAAAATACTTTATGACCAGATGGTACTTAGCTGAGAAATGAAAAGATAGTTCAACGTTAGGACATCTAATATACAATTCCACATATTAATATCTTCAGATGAAAAGTTTTATTATAGTTGACATTATTTTTTCAATTATAATCTGTACTATAGATTACGTAGATTATAAGAGAGTTTGTGGGTGGGGAATATTTCTTATATCTCCCTTCTGCTCCCAAAGAGCCTCATGTAGCATCTTGCATACACTAGTTTTTCAAAAAATAATTCATTTAGCCATTGCCATATGTTAGGCCAGCCGTCCCCAACTTTTGTGGCACCAAGAACCAGTGCTCCTGTGAGAATAATGCCTGGTGATCTGAGGCGGAGCTGAGGCGGTGATACTGGTGCTGGGGAGCGGCTGCAGATACAGATGAAGCTTCGCTCGCTCACCGCTCACCTCCTGCTGTGCAGCCCGGTTCCTAACAGGTCATGGACTGGTATCGGCCCATAGCCCAGGATGTGGGGACCCTTTCTTAGGTGATGCCATCCAGCATTCATTCATTCATTCATTCACTCAGCAAACACTTATTAAACCCCTTCTGAGGGCAGACACTGTTAGACTTGGGGATACGGGTTGAATGAAATATTCTCCCCGCTTATAACTTCTTCCAGAGAGGTGAAGCGTTAAAAAGACAAAAACAATTCTATTATAACATAATTGCTACAATAAGAGGTGTGCACAAAATTCCACTGGAACTTTGCGTAGGCCGCGGTTAGCACTAACCTGTCAAAGGCCATTTCACTGAGAAAGTGCTATTTAATCTAGTTCTTTAACAATGGATCAGGAAGAGGAGAAAGATTGATGTGAAACCTTTTTGTACTAAGGAATTTTGACTTTAGCTTACTGAAAATGGAGAGCCAAGGAAAGTTTCCATGCAGGAGACTGGCGCGTTCAGTTCTGTGCTTGAGAGGGGGTCTCCAGTGTCAGAACAGAAGAAGGGTCAGTAGGAATACCGGTAGACAGAAGGCAGGGAGATTATTCCAGGGCCTCTTGCCGTCGATGAAGCTTCTGCCTCCAGGAGTGGACCGTGCGGTGGATGGAACTAGCCAGGCTCCAGGGAGCTTGAAGAGGCAGAAGAGACAAGGCTAGATGGTGAATGAGGGGATTGTCACCTATAGTGCTTCCCTGTGGTTAGGCCGTCGGGCGAGGGACCAGTGTCCCACTGGCCCCGTGGAGAAGCAGTCGTTGGCCTTGGAGGGCAGAGGGGACGACGAGTACACGTTTGTCCCCATTGAGTTTGTAGCCAAGTCCGTGTGCTCAGCACGGTTGGGTGTATGACCCCAGAGACAGGAGAAAGATGGAGGCTCAGAGTGAACGGCCGAGGACCAGGCTCAGACGGAGGTAATGGTGATGCCACGACTTTTTCTTTCTTTCTCTTTTTCTTCTGAGATGATGTCATTTAAAATAGGCTTTTGGAGTTAGCGCTAAGACTGCCCTCACAGGGTAAACTGTCGTCCCCTATAGAAAGAGGAAAAAAGAGACCCTGGAATGACTGTGACAGCCGGCTCGGGGCCTCCCGGAGTCCATCGGGTGCTATGGTGGTCGGTGCTTGCCTAACGTGGACGTATCCGGAGTGTGTAAGGTGTGCGTCCAACGTGGTGGTCACCGTGGCGTGCCTTCTGTGTCAGTCTCCCTTATACGGATCTTCCTTTCCGTGGGCCATTTTTGTCTTTTTCTCTCACTCGAGAGGGAACAGAGGGTCCACCGCTGCCCGGTCTGTTCGGACCTGACCGCAAGGGCCGAAGGCGGCACACGCAGGCATCTCAGACGCGCGCCTGGGTGGATGGGCATCGGCGCGCCGGTGGTGATGGCGTCTGCGTGCTGGGGCCTCTCTGTGCTTTCCTGTTCTCTGTGGTTGTTGTGTGGATGGCAGTGGGGGAGATGTTTCGTTTCCTTTCTTCTCATTTTTTACGAGGTGACTGTATGGAAGGACAAATGTCTGTCCCAGCCCTTACTTCTCCTGGGAAAGGGGCTTTTCAGGGAGAGGACGTTGGGAGAGGCAGGCCTGACACCCCCTGGTTCCCGCGGGGTACAGCGCTGGCTCAGAAAGGCCACCTCGCTCGCCCTGCTGCCCCCCCTCCTCAGCAAGGGCAGCTGGGACGTGCCTGCTCCCCCCCGTGAAGCCATCAAAGCATCAGTGTCCTGCAGCCCCGGCCTCCCCAAGGTGGGTCTGAGGCGTGGCCAGCAGCAGGATGGGGCGGATAAAAGTCGGACACTCCTGGAAGCCTCACTTCCGCTCACGTCTAAGTGGTATATCCTCTAACAGAATATACCAGACACCCATTTTTTTAAAGGAAATTCAGCTGACACTGCGTTTTGATCTTCCTCTGACTCTGAATTTGGCTTCAGTAGATAAAGCAAACCCCTGAAGCTGGGTTGAGGGACACCCCAAACTTCCAGAAACAACAAGCACATACTCCTTCTGTAATTAGGAAAATAGACTTCCCTTGTAATCCAGCAGCTAGCTTCTCCCTTCCTTCAGTGGCTCTCTGAGCTGTCAGCCCCGTGACGGAAAGATAAGGAGTGAGTGGTCTTGTTCACTGAATGAAACTCCCAGCCCTGGCAGTGGGTCCCTGGGCAGGCCCCAGAGGGCAGCAGGCCCGGGAGGGGAGCAGGCCCGGGAGGGGAGCAGGCCCGGGAGGGGAGCAGGCCCGGGAGGGGAGCAGGCCCGGGAGGGGAGCAGGCCCGGGAGGGGACCAGGCCTCGGAGGGCAGTAGGCCTCACATTCTCTTCCACGATCAGGAGGCAGCTTTGCAGGGGTTGTTTTGATGGAGTCAGGCTGGAAAACCCCCCAAAAAATGTGCTGACTCATCTCCTTCACCCCTAAAGTCAGCACACAATAGACTTTCCTAAGTTTAAAACTATATATAAAATAAGGACCACTTTTTTTTTTTGGCTATAGCGTCCTTTTTTTTTCTTTTTTCTTTTTTTTTTAAATCTCTCAACCATCAGTCGAAGCTGGTGGACAAGCAGAGCAGTGGCTGATGTTAATTTTGGAACTGATCGCTGGTCTTTCATCTCTCGGTTGTCCTGACAGGATGAAATATCTGTGGCTTCGTCCTTTGCTGGCCACATCTAAGGGGAGATTATGTTTTATAGTGACACTTGTGACAAGGCCCGTGGGAGACAGCGCACATGACATTTATGCTGTTTACCTCCCGAAAGACACTTCTGGGAAAGGCCGGAATGGCCCTCCAGAAAGTCTCCTAAATGTCATCGGTGCTTTGGCAGAAACGCGCCCGTGTCCCCATCTGTCACCCACGTGTCCGCGAGCACGTGCACAGTGCTGACCGCCCCTGAGAACACAGCGGGGCTTACATACAGACCCGGGGCCACGTGGGGCTGGCGGGAGGAGACGGCGTGTTTCTCGGAATCGCAGACTTCGCTGGGGAAGGCTGGGGACCGGGGGAGGCCCAGGGAGGCAGGACCAGGCCGGCTGGGTTCTGAAGGCGGAGGAGGCGTGACCCGGGCGTGACAAAGGGACTCTGAGACACAGAGGGGTTAAGTCACCAGATCGAGCCCAGCCTAAGAGGATTCAAACCCACGCGGTCCAGCTCTAGACTCGGAGCTCCTAACCACTGTGATGCCCAGCCTGGTTTCACTCGGATCAAAGCGCTGAAGCGTCTCTGTCACATGTCCCTGGGGTGGTGTCTGCTGTAATGCAATGAGGCAGTATGACTGCAGACAGGTGGATAAGGGAACAGACTGGCATTCGTTTGCAGAAAGAGGCTCCTGACAGCAAACCCCTCTAGGGGCTGGCAGGGGCCGTTCCGCTGAGCTGAACCCGGGAATGTGGAGGGAGGACAGGCCCAGCAGCCCCCTGGGCGTCCTCCAGGTGCACCGCTGGGAGGCCCGGCTGGACTGAGTCGCGATCCAGCGCTTCGTGGCTGTGAGAAGGAGCGAGGAGGACACAGGTCCCTGTCCTCGGAGAACGAGCAGGCTGCCCACAGATGGCACGGCGGGCCCATGATGAGGATGCTACAGCCACATCCACGTGTCAGAGGAGCCCCAGGCTGTGGTGACCTTCCTCCGGGAAAGATGCCAGGACAGGGGAGGCTCCGAGACGGGCCTCCTGTCTGCGGGCAGAACGTGTGGCGCTCGGGCTCACGAGCCAGGGAGGAGGGCCGCCCAGCCCTGAACCTCAGCTTGCACGCTGGACCAGTCATGAACGTGAACATGAGCCAGGCCGATGCTGAACTTGGAGCACTGTCAGGACCTTGGTCATCACGACGGAGCCAGCTGCGGCCGCCGCTCCGTTCTGATGGTCAATTCTTAACCGGGCTGGAGCACATGCTCCTTCCGAAGGCCCTCGCCGGTCACGGTGATGGGGTGGGAAGCGGGCTGTGGGCAGCAGAGGGGTGGACGCGCGGTGCTGAGCTCAGAGTCCCTACGACATGTACGTCTCCATGAGCCAGTGACCAGCCCCCCGCCCTTCCATTCACCCGGGGGAGCCACACAGTGAGTCCCACACAGATTTCAAGACGACTCAGAGCCGAGAGTCAGGAACCCACGAGCGAGGGCACGAAAATCAGTCAGACTCCCTCCTCCCGAGTGGGACGGGGTGGCTCACACGTGCGCATCCACCCGTCCCACAAACAGATGCTGAGCCGGACCCCGTGCAGAGAAAAACGGACCTCACAGCATCACGGATTTAAAACCCATCGTTTCATGTTCCGGATCTGCCACGATTCACGAACCGCTTCCCCGTGCAAGGTTTGTTGGAGCCCTACAACGCAGGGCAATGAGCGCCGGTCCCAGTGGGCAGCAGAAAACCCGAGATCAGTGTCCCCAACCCCGAGAGCCAGCTGCAGATGACTCTGGGGCTCTCACGATGGCAGGCGTGCTCCGTCCAGGCATGTTTGCCAGGAGACCCACAGAACATGCACACGGCTTCCCGAGCACGCGCTCCCTGACGCAGGACTCCGGCGAGGTCGTGTGCTGGCGCCCAGGGACGGCCCCGGATGGCCGTCACCAGACATGTCTGTCATAGCAGCTGGAAGCAGAGAGCTCTGGGCGTACATGTGTAGCGACTCACTTCTCAGCCACCCGGCCTGTCCAGTCTCGGGGTTAAGCGTAAGGAAGCCCGGTCCCAGGAGACTGCGGGCTGCAAAGTCGCTTCGTCCTGTGCTTGAGTGCACTGTCCCCTGCTTTGGTCTCAAGTGAACGTGCTACAGTATGTGGGGGCCGGATGAGCCATGCACAGGAAAAAGGCCGGACAACTGTCCCGCCGAAGTGCAGATGGGCAACTGAGCAAATACACATTTGTACGCACATGCACAAATACACATGTACACGCACACATGCACATATGTGCATACTTAATGCATGCATGTGTGCACGCGCGCGCACATGCAATGCACACACACAAAACGCATGCACACACGTGCATATGCAGTGCACACATGCATGTTTATGCATATGCACGGATACACATGTACAACACACACATGCACACATGTGCGTGCTTAATGCACACATGCATGCACACATGTGCACGTGCATGCACGCACAATGCACACATACACAAAACGCATGCACACACGTGCATATGCAGCGCGCACATGTATGCAAATGCACAAATACACATGTATACACGCACATGCACACATACACGTAAACACACATGCACACATGTACACACACGATGCACACACAGCATATGCACATGCACACACTAAACATGTGCCCATATAGTGCGCACATGCACACACAAACGCACACGCATGCACAGTCCCCCTCGTCCCCGCCCTGTCTGCACACCTTTCTGGGTTCGGACGTGACCTCACTGCCTGGGGTCCCCTGAGTGGCACCGCGATGAGGCCCCACTGTGCCTTCGTCCGCATTTGGATTTTAGGAGCAGCTTTTCTTATCTAAAAGAGCGTCGCGAGGGCACGTGTCCATGGCGACAAGAGAAGGAGGGGCACGTCTGGCCTGCAGGCCCGAGGCCTGGGCATTAGTCCCTGCTCTGCCAGTGACGAACTCTGCGGCCTCAGCTGTGGAACCGGCCAGGGCCCCAGGTTCCACGTCTGTCCGGGGCAGGGGCAGCGGCGAGAGGAAGGTGGGCGCGGACGGCCTGCAGCTTCTGCCCAGCTAGAACACCGTGTGATTCGAGGAGTGAGCCAAGATGCGTTGGCCGTCGCAGGGGGTCGGGGGGACCCTACGAAGTCCCCAAGGGGGAAGCATTGAAGATGGTTTTGCTCGGTGTACCCCCTGACAGACGCAGTCTGCTCAGGGCCCTTTGTAACCCCAGGGTCAGCCCGTTTTTGTCAGCCGTTCAGCGCTGAGAATTCCTTCCTAGTCCTCTGGAGCCGGGATGGCAGAACGTGGATGCTGCTTCCTGGGGCCTAGAGTCGCGGGCAGCTGTTTCCGTTCTGAGCCCATCTTCCCCTTGCCCACCGTTGTGTCTGACGGATGGTCTTACACAGAAGGAACGTCTCGTTTGCTGGAGTCGGGGAATGCATTAGGTTAAGTAATGAGTATGTAAAATACACAGTGAGAGGTTTTGTTGAGGGAAAGATGTAATTTTGTGGTTCTGCGTGTTTGGGACTATTTTCTGTGTTATGTTTTGTTGGTAGAAACAGAATGTGTTGGGTCAGCAGAACCAGGCGAAGAGGTCTGGGCTCAAGGTCTTGTCACGGGCATGAGCGTGAGGAAAAGGAGACAGCCCAGTTCAGCACTGTGGGGGCCACAGAAAGGACTCGGGGTTCAGATCATTGTGGTCATCGATAGATCCGTGCGCCCTGGGCCACGAGACGTCCTGTGTCCTGATGGACGCCTGCTACATCTCTCGCTGGTGTGGCCACTTCCAGATCCAACAAGACAAGTGTTTACGGACCCACAAGGGTGAGCGGGGTGCCTCTTAGCATCCGTCCAGGGGAGGCAGCCTGGCCCTCGGATACGGGGACACAGGCTCACCCAGAGACATTCCTGAGTGGGCGCAGCCGCTGCAGCCTGCGCTGCTCCCCAAGCCTCAGCCACCCCCAAAGGGGGTGCATCTCATCTCCCTCGCTCCCCGTACCCACATTCCCCAACCGATTATGTGGCACACGGTGGGATGAGTATGTCATTCTGAGCTGTGAGTTTATTTGATGACTTACCCCATTATAAAAATGAGATCACATTGGTTTAAACGTTTAGTGAATCACCTCGCAAAAGAACTTCAGGAAATGGCGCTTGTCCTGGAGAATCTAGAACTGGAGTTCTGGCAATTATTTAGTCATCTAAGACGTTCAATACTTCTGATTAGTCAGGAGGGAATGGCAGGCTCGCTAGTCAGCTGTCGGATGGTAAATCAAAAGTAGTTTTAGAGCTCACAAGTTGTCAGCTCCAGGGGTGGGAGTGTTTGGGGCCAGCTCATGAGAGCTAAAAATCCTCCTCTCCTTTTTTTACAAGCAATAGGTTGTTGAACTGAGAATCGATTTTATACTAATTGGTACTCAGCGCGTGCTTTGATGAGCTTATATGTCTGAATACTTAATTTGAAAATACTCTTAATGAGTAATCTATTAAACATAAATTGAGACTGGAAAGAAATGAGTTTGAAATTTCAGAAGTCAGTAATTAAGATTATGGTCACCATTTACGTTTTATTTATTTATTTATTTATTTATTTATTTATTTATTTTTTTAACCAATACTTAGCTGCTTATAGCAACATTTCACATTCTCTAAAATGAGGCAAATTTTATACCCTATGAAACCCCCAGAAATGTATAACTGTCCAAACCCAGTGCTTCTGGTTACCCCAGGAAGCCTGGACTATAAAACCGGCCGCTGTCACCCTCACTTTCGGATTCGTCCAGCTCTGACGTGCCTGCCAGGTCCCCAGGATTGATAAACCCCTGCCCTGTGCAGGGCAGACTGGGAACCTTTCAATCCAGGTGCATGGTTCCGTCGTGTCTAGAGAATCGGTAGCACACCTCCCGTAAGTAGCTCAGGTAGCTCGAGTGATCTGGAGAGAGGGGACCGTGGAGGCTTTCAGAAGTTATTTCACATGGACGCTAAGGAGGCGAGCTGGCAGCAGGGTCCCCCATGCCCCAGCTGGTGCCCAGTGTGGCACCTGGGCAGATGTTCCCTGCCATGATCCCTGTGCCTTCTTTCTTTCCTAAGCCACATGCTCATGAAGGATGACACCCTGGCCAGGTGTAGACAGGGCACTGTGAGTGCCATGCTCTTCCAGAATCTGTTAGCCCTGTCACTGGGGCTGCCACCCCCTCCCCCACTGCCACGGTCGTCTCACGTGCTTTCCCTGTGGGCGAGCCCCTCTCCCGCCTTTGCCCTGGACACCAAGCCATGTCACTCCTCAATGCTGTACGAGGGTCAGGAAGCAGCTTGTGAAACTTCCATTGTTTGTAGCTGATATAATCAATAACATAACACACCTAAGATACAAACTATTAAGCTGATGTTTCAGCAAAGGATCTGATACAAGAGAAACTTGGAAAAACAAAGCTTTTCTTGACATTAAAAATAACCATGACATAATAATAAAAAAAAGATTCTACTCGTGATATCAACAAATACATATAATACCTAGGCAAAACCTAATGCCTCACTAAATAAAACCTAATAAACTAGCCCGATGAAAACTTTCCAATACCTATATGAAAAAAAAAAAATCTGAAACTAGACCGGAGGACATCAAAGCAGCTTTATTAGAGAGCTATACCATGTACATGGATAGGTAAATGATGGTAAAACTGCAAATGCTTACTAGATTGACCTATAAATGTAATGTAATCCAAGCAAAAATCTCCACTATTTATTACAGAGCTTTAATTTATTCTAAAACTCCCTTGAAAGAGAAAATAGACAATAATAGTCTAGAAGCTTCTTTTAAAAAATGGAAGGTACCTAAAGAAAAGTTGCTCTCAACAAGTTTGCCAGGATAAGCGGAGAGAGTAGAGTCTTTTAATAAACAGCTGAGGAACACCTGGATATCTACAGGCAGAAGAGTGAACCGGACTCAGCTTCAAGCCATGTACAAACGTCAATTCAAAGTGGATCAGAGATCTAAATGCAAGAACTAAACCAAAAACGCTTAAAAGAAGACAGGTATAAATCGTAGCCACCTAAATGGTTTCCTAGGCAAGGCACCCAAACCGTAAACAACCAAAGAAAACAATAGATAGCTCGGACCTCATCAAAATGGTCAACATTAGTGCTTCAAAACACATGATCAAGAAAGTGAAAGGACAACCCACAAAAGTGGGAGAAAATATTGGTACATCATATCAGAGAAGGGACTAGTATCCAGGATATATAAAGATCTCTCCCAGCTCAACAGCAGAAAGACAATAACCCAATTTGAAAATAGGCAAAGGATTTGAGTAAACATCCCTCCAAGGAACGGCCAATAAGCATGTGAAAAGATGCTCAGTGTCGCTAGGAACGTAAAACTCGAAACCACAAGGAGATACTGCCTCGCATACACTAGGATAGATGTGGTCCAAAGAACGGACAGTAGTGCTGGTGAGGATGTGGAGAGCTTAGAACTTTCCTCCCGTATCCTAGGAATGTACAGTGGTCCCGCCGCCTGGGAAAACAGTGTGACAGAGCTTCACGACCTCGACAGAGAGTCACCACCGTATGGTCTAATCATTCCACGTGTGGGTAAGACAACCATAGCCTACTCGTAGGGTAGACCCACGAGAACGGGAATGTGTCCACACGAAAACTGACACACAGGTGTTCATGGCAGCATCGTTTATAACAGCTAGAAGGTGGAAAGGACTCAAATGCCCATCAACTGATGAACAGAGAAACAAACTTTGGTTTGTCCACGCAATGGAATGTTATTTAGGATGAAAGGAAGTCCCGACACCTGCTACAACATGGACGAACCTTGAACACGCTATGTTCGGTGCAAGAAGCCAGACCCATCCTGTACAATTCTGCTCAGATGCAATGAAACGAGTCGGACGGGTGAATGCAGGGACAGGAAGTAGATGAGTGGTTGCCAGGGGCTGGGGAGTGACTGCTGACGGGTCTGAGGTTTCTCCTGGGAGGGATGGACGAGTTTGGGAATTAGGTAGTGGGGATGGCTGCACAGCACTGTGGAGGTACGAAAACCCACCAACTGTGCTTCTAAAAGGTGAATTTCATGGTATGTGAATTTCATCTTAGTAAAAAAAAAAAAAAAAAAAGGAACTTACTCCGATAGCAACATGTACCCCAGGCCCACAGTGACCCAGACAGTGTGGGCTTGGCACGGCAGTGACAGACGGGGGGTGTGCGCCTCAGGGGACTAGCTCAGGGGGTACAGGAGTGAACCATATACCTGTGTAGATCTTAAGGATGGAACAAGGTACCATTTCAAATCAGTAAGAAGAGGAAAATGATGCTGGGGAACGCTGGCTTTTGTTTCGTGGGGAACGTTAGCCTTCAACCTCATAGCCCTACAAAAAGAAGGTCCAGATAGATGAAAGACTAAGTGTAAGACTGGAACTAGAAGGGAAGAAAGGTCGACCTACATAGGACCTCGAAGAAAGCCACCTCGAGCAAGACACAAAATGCGTAAAGGGAAAAGGTAGATAAATCTGACTCTAAAGAAATTGGAAACGGTACAACGAAAACCGTTGTGAGTTAAAAAGACATTTCTCACTTGCTAACAGCAGAGGATGAAGAGCCTGAATATATAAAGAACTTCTAGAATCAATAAGAAAATGTCAGAATAACAAATGTCCTGCACCACTCTCATCTCCGACTTTTAGTTGTCTTTGAGAGGATCTCCGAAGTTTGTCCTCTGCCCAGTGACAAAGAGATCATTAATCTTGGCCCCTTTCCCATGGAGATATCGGATTTCCTCTGCCACTGAATATTCTATGGTCCTCTTTCTTAGCAAAGTCAAGGTGGTCTTTGCAATTTTGTTCTTGTTGGGCAAACTAACTGGACACCAAGTCCTATCCCGGACAGAGTGAATTATTGTCGTTGTGAGTGAAGGAGCCGTGTGCCGAGGCAGGCACAGAGGGGACGGACGGACCGAAACCCGTGTCCACTTCTCTTCCATGTTGGCTGACACAGCCCTTTGCTGGCAGGACCGCCCGCCCTGGCATTCAAGAGGACTTGAATGAGGACTGCTGAGTGTACTTAACCATCTCCCGCCAGTCAGCCGGTCACGTAATTGGGGCTGCAACATGACCTTTATTCAACAATGATATTCACCTTGACTCTGGACAGAAATCTGTCTTCACTAAGCAAACGTCCATGCTGTGGCTTCCGTTTGTAATCGGCGACATTACAGTGTAGAATGTCGCAGGCCTGGCACACAGGGACTTCTTTCTACCTTCCGATTTTTCTTTCCTGCCGAGTGAGACGTCCTGCTCTCAGCTGGACAATTCAGTGAGGCCCCCTTTCTGCACCCTCACTCCCCTCCCTCTCATCCGCCCTTCCGTCTTCACAAGCTATAGATTTCGACCTCGTTTTATTCCATTTCGCGGTGTGTTTAATACCCCCTGCCGCTCCTCGTCTCATTACAAAAGGCAACTTACATGAGGGGAAAACGGTGACACCGATGCCATTTGTTCTGCCGCAGGATTTGGTGGCCCGTTCGGCAGCGGGCTGTCCTGCAGGGCGTTTGTTAGAGAGAAGAATGGAACCAGATGCACCTTCAAACCCTGTTCTAAGATAGAGAGATCCCGGCCGGGTCACGTGGGGCTTAGCATGAACTATTACGACTCCTGGCTCAATAGTTTATGCAAACGAACATTCTGTAGCTGAAGGCAGGCGCAGGCGATCGGAGGCCGTGGGTGTGTGGAGGTGGGCGAGACGGCGCTGTGGTGAACTGACTCTCTCCTCGTTCCAGGGTCATTGCTTCTACCACGGGCACGTGCACGGCTACTCTAGCTCGACGGTCAGCCTCAGCACTTGCTTTGGTCTCAGGTAAGTGACGGGGGTAACGATGCCTCTGATACTCGGTCCGCAGCCCCGGGAGGGCCCGACGACGGGGCCTGGCCTCACGCCGGCCCCTCGACGGCCGGCGGGAGCATCGCCTCCCCAGGATCGGGGCTCCCCCACCCCCTGCGACGTTGTTGGGGTCCTTCTCAGGCCTGGTAGGTGGAGAGCGGCCGGACGGGCTGAGGGTCAGCGTTCGAGGATCGTGCGAGTGCCTTTCACTCACGTAACTTTGATGCTTCCCATGTCCGGGGTATAAGAGATGGGACTTTAGGTCGCGTTTAGGCGGCTCGTTTAATCAAAAGGCCTCTCTCGTCGGGAGACAGAGGGAAGGAACTAATTCAGCACCGGTCCAGCGCCCGGGCACCGCCCGCTTCTACGTCCAGTGTTGCGCTGACGTCACCCTGTCGGGCTCACGTGGCTCAGGCCCCTGCCCGTGACCGCCGCCCCGCCTGGCACGCCAGAAACACGTGGGCCGTCCGGGCCGGCCACTCGGGTGGCATCCAGCTCTTGTCACTGCGCCGTGTCGGGGACCTTCTGAGGCTGCAGCTTGGAGCTTCAGACATCACGTCCAGGGACCCTGTCACCTCCTTCCTGGTCACAGCCACCAGCCTGAGAGAGAGGCATCTCCTGATGGAGCTTCTGCTCTGTCTCACGTGATGCTCACCTGCCCTCCTCAGATGATGGGTGACGAAGGGACAGCAGGGGAGGTCACTTCCCCATAGTCCCTCGGTTCCAAGGAGCAAAACTCCATCTTAAACCCAAGTCTGGCCGACTCCTCTGTCCACACTGGCTCCACTGAGCCTCTCGCACGATTTGGAGCCAACTTTCTCTCTCAGCCCCGCCGTCCTCTGCCTGGGATATACATAGCTCCCTCCACACCCCTCATCTGCCTCCGGAAGGTTCACGCTCCACCAAGGCCCAAGTCAAGTGACGCCTCCTCCGTGAAGCCCTCCCTGACCTCCCAGCTACTCCTCCTCACACAGCTCGACCCACCTCCCTGTGCACCACAGACAGCCCTTCGCTTGTGGAGCACGGTCTTGCCACATCGCAGGTGGTCCGCGTTTGTTTACGTTCCCGTCTTAAGGCGCCTGTCCCCCGCTTGCAAAGTCGACCGGTCGCCGTGCTTGCTGTCCTGTCACCTGGCCTCTTGTAAGGACCTTCAGGGTTGGGGACCATTTCTGATCTGTTCCTTGCAGCCCCTGGAGCACTTAGCCCCCGGCCATCGATGTGGGAGATGGCACCAAAGGCTTTTAAACGTCAGTTCAGTCAAAATGTTCTGACACGAGGCCATTCGGTACCTGGATAAGCACACACGCACTCATGCTCCCGGAAAGTCTCGCATGGATTCTAACTGTGTATGGAAAGTTTACAGCGCTGCATTTTACAGAGCGACATCCAATGGAACACGAAATACAGGGAATACTTCTCGCCCACAGACGATTGAGAAATAGTCAACTTGTTTTTCAAGCAGTAGAAGGGCCCAGGGTTATGGTCCATGAAATCAGAAAGAACCATCATAATGAAAGTCATTATTTGCAATTTAGCGATCGGGGCAAACACAACCATCGTTTAAGAAAACAAAACGAAACAGACAGAGTTCTGCTTTTATTTACCGTTTAACAAACACGTCGAATGGACCCATCTGAAGAAATGGCCCAGAATTCTCAGCTGAGAAAGTGAAAAGAGGATGGATGCTTAGGGGGGAAAAGACGGAAGGGGAGGGAGGTGAGAGAGAGCTGGGGGACGAGCCACAGCCTCCCACGGGCCAGTGTGACCCCGGATGCCAGGGGACCAGGACCTTCCTGGGCACCTCGCAGCCTGACCCCCCGTGATCACTGACCTGGAAGGTTTTTCCAGATCTCATAGCTCATCCTAAATGGTCCACAGCAAAGCGGGGGTCCCCAAGCCCCGGGCTGGGGACCGGTACCAGTCTGTGGCCTGTTAGGAACCAGGCTGCACAGCAGGAGGTGAGCTGCAGCCGCTACCCAGCGCTAACATCACCTCCTCAGCTCCGCCTCAGATCATCGGGCATTAGATGCTCATGAGAGCACCGGTCCCTGGTGCCAGAAAGGTCGGGGACCGCTGGTGCAAAGCACCAGAAAGTCGTGTGCACGGAGATGACCTTGCCTACATTCTTCTGTCTGCTGGACCGCGAGGCCTAAGGAGGCAGCACCCTGGGGCCAACCCCGCCCCGCCCGGAACCTGGTACCTTCCGAGCGCTCCCTAAATATTAACAGAATAAGGAGCTCTGCCCAAGCCGTCCTCGGTCAGTTAAACTGGATCCCGGGCCATCTGCATGTTTAAAAAATCTTTAAAGTGTAAGTGGGTCATATGAAAGGAGAAATTAGCTACGAGTGGAGGTAAAACCGGCTTAACCTTGACCCTCGCCTGCCCTGTGACCCTCTGCTCTCTCCAGGGCGGGTCCCCTGCAGCCCTCAGGCCACGCCATCCCGGGTCAGCATTTTCCACCGGTCTCCCTCGCACCTCCCCCTCCCGTGGAGAGTCTCACTCTGTCATTCTGCGTGCACATCTGGGGAAGCCACTGCCGGGCTCATAGCCCGTCTGCGCGTCTCCACCCTGCGCCCCTCCCAAGGTCAAGTCTCGGTGCTCCCCAGGCTCCGGCCTCACTCTGAGTTAGAAACGTGCGAATCCGAACTCCTCCGGGCCCCCAGCCTGGGTCCCCACCTGTCCCCTCTTCACGAAAGCCCCAGCCCATCTGGGGCCCAGGGGCTGGGCCTCTGGGGACCTTCGATAAGCCCCCACCCCCGCCCCTGACAGCATCTCCATCCATCTCCGCTGTCACACGTCCGTCCCCGGTCACCACCCTGGATCGGCCCTCGCTCCACGATTTTTAAATCGCCTCCCACCCGTGCTTCCTGCCCCCACCCTCCCTTCACGGCCACCTCGCACATTCCAGAAGGTTGTGTTTCCAGAACACGGCTCGATCGTGTCATGCGTCCTGCCGCCCCTCTGCACGCCAACCCGCACGGCGCCCGCTGGCCTCCACGGCACCCGCACGGCACGGCCCTCCTCCCCCCACGTGCTCGGTCACGGATGTCCCCGCGGGCGTGAGTGACCCCCTGCTCACCTGCCAATCGCCTCCTGACGGCGCCGGGACGTGAAAACAAATAAGGAGAGTGCCACCTGGGTGTGTGAAGCCCCCAGACATGGCAGCGTGGGAAGTTTCCAGAAGCAGGCGGGCGCAACCCCGCAGCGGAAGCTCAGCCACAGGACCCTCCAGCTCAGCTGGGTGTCCCGGAGGGCTTCAGGCTGGCCTGGACCTCGAGGGCTACGCGTCCGCCTGGGAGGCCATGCCAGCCGCGGGCTGCCCAGAAGTAGGGCCGGGCCTCAGGTGGGGACGCAGAGGACAGAACAGGGCCCCAACCCTAGCGCAGGCTGCCCCCTGCGAGGCCCGAGGGCCGGCCAGTGGCAAGACGCGGGCGGAGCCAAGCAGAAACCCCGCAGCACGGAGTGGGGGGCGGCCCCAGCCAGCAGGGCAGCAAGAGCGGCGTCCGGCAGGTAAATTCGAGGGGCGCAAGAGGCAGAGTCCTGGTCTGCATGAGGGGCGTGTCAGCGAACGAGAGATGAGGCCACAAACACAGCCCGAGACCCACAGCCAAGGTTGAGGATGGAGGAGGCAGCGGACGGAGCCACCGGGCCTCGCCTGCCACTCACGGCACCCGGGCCCACGCTCGCCTTCCCTCTGAGGCTCCCACACCCATCGGCCCGTGTCCCCACACCCACGGCATCCCCGAGCACACCCTGACCTTCCTCTCGTCCGGCCCCCGTGCTCCCCAACACCGCCACGCCGTCTTCCTCCTCCGGAAACCCCTTCGACGCCCCTGCTCTGTGCAGGTCGCTCGCCGAGCCCTCCTTCCCTCGGTGCCGGGCCGACCCGTGCCTGTGGCAGCTCCGAGTTACGCCAGCGTCCCAGAAATCAGGTGCCCCCTCCCCAGCCTGAGTCCTCGCTGACTCAGAGAGGCTGACCATGCCGGGTGGCCAGGGGCCAGGTCCATCTGGGGAATCCTGGCTCTGCCACCGAGCAGCTGTGTAGCCGTGTGAGTCTCCTAGCGCTGTCATCACAAACGGCCACAAACCGGGTGGCTTAAAGCAACAGGACTTCATTCTCTCGGTCCTGGAAGCCGGGAGTCTGAAGTCGAGGCGTCAGAAGGGCCGGCTCCTTCCGGGGGCTCCGAGGGACAGTCCGCCCCATGCCCTTCGCCCGGCTCCCGGTGGCTTCTTGAGATCCGCAGCGTTCTCTGCAGATACGTCGCTCCAGTGTCCGCCTCCATCTCCCCCTGGTCTCCATCCCCGTGTCTCCGCGTCGTCCCCTTCTTCTGTCGCTTGTAAGGACACACGTCAGTGAATCCGGGGCCCATCCTCAATTCACAGGCACCTCATCTTGAGATCCTAAACGTAGCCACATCTGCAGAGACCCTTGCTTTCACGGGCTCTGGGGGTTAGGACTTGGGCACGTATGGTGGAGGGGACACCGTTCACCCCACTGCAGGGACCTGGGGCTGTCATCACTGGCCTCCTGTTCCATAAGCTCACGATGCCTGCTTTATGGGATCGCTATAAATAGTAGAGCAAAGGACACACTCGAGAGTCTAGCTCATGGGGGCAGAGGGATGACCGCTCATGGGTCCAGGGTTTCTTTTTAGGGTGAGGAAAATGTTCCAAAATTAGACAGTGGATCACAGGCGTTAACATGCGTGAACCCAAAGGCTCATGATTTCTCAGTAAAGCCGTTATTTTTAACAAGAGCCTGGCACGGGGTGGACTCTTCATACGTCACAGCTGCTCTTACCACTATCGATGTATCAGGAATAACCATTCTTAGAATCCTTTCTGACAGCTTAACATTCTGCCTCTTTGGCCGTGCCTCCCAAACCTTGTCACGAATTACATTTGACACGGGAGCCACAGGTGAGAGGTCTGAGGCGATCCACGGGACTCAGCCCGGCGCCCCGCACGTGGCGGGGGAGGCCGGGTATTTGTTTTGATGGCACGTGAGGAGTTCACGCGGAAATGACTTACTGGAAATAAGCCCCGAGATGCTTATGTGCTCACCAGCGTTGCTGCCATGGCCGGGCACCAGCTCTAAGAGATGGCATCTCACCTGATACCCATGAGCTTCTCCAAAAAGGGACTGAGATTAAACTCACAGTGGCTGCATTTCTAAATTACGATCAGCAGCATGATATTGAGAGCAAAGTCTTTTATTTTTGTTTGAGGAAATTCAAGTAGCAATTGAACATGGAACTAGCCGGGATGACCCGTGGGTTCTAATCGTCACCTGAATCCGGGTGATCAGGAATCCACGTGTTCCTCTCCCGCCCTCCTGGGACCAGGAAGGAAAATGATAGTTAAGAACAACGGCGTTCGGCTGCTCTATGGTCTGATGCACCGTTGCTCTGGAGATTGAAAACTGAATTTTAAAAAAGAACAAAAGCGTATCTAGAGGAAATATAGGTCTCCCGAGTTTTCATTCCGAATGCTAACAATACCAACTTAAGAAGTTAACAGCGTCCTCTTCACGTTTGTTGAAGGACAAATGACGGGCCCCCAGCATGTGAAGTGAGGCTGCCCGTCCTCCGAGCGGCTGCCGCTCTCCTCTCGGCTTCTGTCCCCATCACACTGGTCCCCGTCTCGTCCCCCTCAAAGCCGCGCTGGAAGGAGGCAGGAGAGCAGGGGCGTGAAACCCCAAGCCCTGGGCACGAGGCACAGAGCGGGTCCCAGCTTTGCCTCGTGCCCCCTGCACGCCCTTGGTGGCGGGGACAGTGACCAGAGCTGCAGCTACGTGGGGATCCACTGGATAATAAACATAGCGGGCAGAGCCCAGAGCCTGCACCCCAGGCAGAATGCCGAAACAGGCGGCCCCCATCACCCCTGGACACCCTTTTCCCTTCTCCCCCTGTCACCGTGTCCAACTCACGGCCCCAGGACTTGGCCTCGCCCCTTCCCACGATGGCTGGTCCATCCTCTCCCCAGGGAAGGTACCCACGGTCTTCCTCTTTCCCACACGCTGTCCCAAACTGTCTCCTAACCTTCCTCCTCCTCTTCTACCAGCGGGGAAAGAACCCCAACTTTCCAAGTCTGTGCTGGACTTACATTCCATACTCTGGGATACTTCCAAGTTGACAGCTGAATATCTTCGACGTTCGACTGAAATCACATTCGCTTATCTAGCTTGGGGCCAGCAAGGGCTGTGAGAACATCAAAATTTTACAACTCCGAAACCCCGGGTCCTTGAATTTTGTGTCCGCTGTGGTTTACAGTAATCTCTAGAGCTAAATGATTAATTATAGCCAAGACGGTCCAACGCAATTATTTCATTACGCCGTGCTGTGGGCTGCCAGGAATTCAGAGCTAAAGGAAAGACTTCACCTCATTTTCTCAACATCTGGCCTTTGGATGACTTAAGAGATAAAAGGAGATATGAGAACATTTTTATGACTAAGTAACCATTTCTAGAAACTTTCCATGAAGTGGAACGACTTTTTCAGTCACTTGCTTCTCGTGATTAGAACGTCGTGACATGTTTTGCTGTGAGTGTCCAGCTTGTTTAAATCCAGTGCAAAACAGTAAATGTCGCAATACCCAATGAAGGATTGGTGCTGTTTTCTTCGTAGGGCAGGGAAGCTGATTTTTTAGCAGATCTGTTTTCGTGTTCATCTTCCAATTTCCTCTGGCCTAGTTCCTTTAAAGTTCTCTCTCTTGATTTTTAAAATCAACTTTAATTTTTTTTAAAAAAAAAATCCCCTTTTAGCCATTCTAAACTGGAAATCTGTTTTATTTCATAAGGAACTTTTCAAAGGAAGAAATTCCCCCCACACACACACACATACACACACACACAGAGCGGATGACCCAAATCACAGCTGTATGACCTGCTCGGAGGGACACGGGGCCATTAGTTGGGGGTGTCGGGAGGCAGAGAACACAAGAGAAGAGATATTGATCATAACTTCTAATCAATCTGTGGGGTTTGAAACTAGCCAACCCACGTTGGCACCCCCATCCCTCGACACTTAGGTGTCGCGTGTGTTGGTAACACCCAGCGAGGCTCTCCGGTGGTTTGTGATGGCCCATCACACTCTCGGTCGGGACGTGCGTGTCCCGGGCACATCCTGTTTCTCCCACTGCCTGGAACGCTTCACAGAACAGGACTGACGGGGTCAACCGGGTGAAGAACGATGAATCGGTCGGTGTGTGTGTTCAAATGACATATTTAAGCACCTCGAACCACTTCCTTCCATACTATTTGAGTATTGAAATGCTGTCCTTTTATTAAAATTTAAGAATAAGTAAATAGTCACTTAGAAGCGGGCCATCCATAAGCAGAAGAGGAGTGAAATAAATGAGCAATAATGAATGACACAGGAACCCCTTATAGGGTGCTCCTTTGGAAATGAGCTCAGGTTGTCCGAAGGACACCCGTGGAGCACCTGGCTTTTTAAACTGTTTCTCTGGGGTTCGTGTGTACTCAGACCTGAGGGTTGATGCAATATAAACTATTAAAACCAAAACCTTAAACCCGGAGTGATGGTTGTCAGCCACGGTCCCGAGTCTGCTGACTGCCTGCAAAATATCACGGGTGTATGCACATGTGAATCACTCCGAGGGGTGTGTAAGGAGGTTCACATCTCAAGGAAGGTGAAGAGTCACTGTACTAAAAGTTTCTCCAAAGGGGACATCCCGATGTCCCGTAGGCATGTGAAAAGATGCTCAGCATCACTCAACATCAGAGAAACCCAAATTAAAACCACAGTGAGCCGTCACCTCACACCTGTCAGAATGGCTGTCATCGATAAATCTACAAACAAGTGCTGGCGAGGACGCGGAGAAAAGGAAACTTTTGTGCCCTGTTGTCGTATTATAAATTGGTGCAGTCACTAGGGAAAACAATTGGGAGGTTCTTCAAACCATTAAAAATAGAACTACCTTATGACCCAGTATTTCCACTTCTGGGTATTTATCCAAAGAAATCCAAAACACTAATTCAGAAAGATATCTGCACCCCTGCGTTCACTGCAGCATTACTGACAGTAGCCAAGATACAGAAGCAACCTAAGTGTCCATCAATAGATAAAGAAGATGTGGTACATAGAAGCATGGAATATTACTCAGCCGTAAAAAAGGAGAAGGAAAGGGTACCATTTGCAACAACATGGCTGGACTTGGAAGGTCTTACGCCATATGAAATAAGTCAGTCAGCGAAAGACAAATCCTGTATGATCTCACGTATGTGTAGAATCTGAAGAACAGAATCAACAAACAAAGCAAACGGAAACAGACTCATAGATAGATAGAGAACAAACTGATGCTTGCCAGATGGGAGGGGAGTCGGGGGACTGGGTAGAAAAAGGTGGAAGGATTGAGAAGTACAGATTGGCAGTTAGGAAATAGTCACACGGATGTAAAGTACAGCATAGAAAAGGAATATGGTCAATAATATCGTAATAACCGCAGTGCCAGGTGGGTACGAGACTGATCGGGGAGATTACTTCATACATTCTATAAATGTCTAACCATCATGCTGGACGCCTGAAAGTGATATTGAATGTCAGCTGTAACTGAAAAATAAAATGAACCGCCTGTCGACACTCAGATGAGTTGACAAGGAAAAATGCAACCAACGGGTATAAATAAATAGAAACAATTTAATCATTATTTATTTAATAAGTCAATAAATACATAAATATAAAAAAAGGTCGCATGAAGTTTTGTGCAACCAACAGATATGAATTTAAAACTATGTCAATTAAGTTTGGTGTGACGTCGGATGCATTTCTGTCGTGGAGAGATCGTGGTCACGTGGTCACGACATAATGGAAGCTGCCACACGTGTGGGCAGCCCTGGGGCGGCCATTGTCCTATTACTCGAATTGCCATGTCTCCAAAGAAAATCTTTTCTTCGGCATCAGAAAGAGCCTTTTACGTGAAGGTACTTTACTGTCCCACCCTGGAAAAGAGACAAATGAAGACCATCAGACAGGCCGATGTTTCCTGTCACCGGAAGGAAGCTGCCATTGGTCATTTCCAGGCCGTGGGACGCGGCCTCCGCGCTGTCCTGCTCCAGAAGGTCAGACACGCACTGAGGTCCACAGATAATGCCACTTTCCATCTCTGTGGGGTAGAACGTTTAGCAGATCTGTCCAATTATTAGAAGAATTTATACTTTTCATGCCCAGATCTAAATGGGAGCTCAAGGGTTTGGTTTAGTTATCACCGTTCCCAGAAGTGTGTTTGTCTTATTAATGCTGGACTTAACACCAGGGAGCCACGGGTGGCCCGTGGCAGATGGGTGCTCATGGAGCACAGGCCCTTCCCTGAAATGGTCCGTCTTTGGAATAACATCACAGGAGCTTGATGCATGGATCCGCCCTCGTCAGCAACAAAGCGGTCTGCTACCATTTAAACACCGACTTCGGCCTCCTCGAGGCTCAAGGTTTTAACCAGATGACACAGCAGCCCTGAGAAGTATGTGTGATTATCCCATTTCCCGGATGAAGAAACCAAGGCTAAGAGGTCGAGGTCCCACAGCTAGTGTGTGGCAGAGCTGAGACTTCATCCAGGCTGCCAGACTCCAAAGGCCACCTTCTCAACCTCAGGGCTGGGACGTCTCCCGAAGGTGCTCTGAGCTCCTGTGAAGGACGAGCCCCCTTGAGCCGAGACGGACCCAGGGGGCGGACCGCAGCCTTCAAGGGGGGCTTCTATGCTGTGTGCGCTCACGCTGGGGCCTTCGTGAGCACGTACGACGCCCACAAAAGAATAGCACAAGCTTACACTCGACTTTATTTCAGAATCCTTTCAAATATCTAGAAACTGTGGCTGATCGGGATGAATAATTCAAATGTAGGAATCTTCCTTAAAAAAAAATAAAAGATTTTTCTTTGGAATCATTCAGATATAGTTATTTTCTAAGCAGATGAAACATTTTTTTCTCTCAACTCCTTTCCCTAGCAATGTATGAGAAGTAAAAGTAATATATATATATATATATATATATATATATATATATATATATAGAGAGAGAGAGAGAGAGAGAGAGAGAGAGAGAGATCTATTTTTTACCAAAAAGTATTTGAATAAAAAAAATTTCTTAGACTTGCTTTTCCAAAGATTTGCAAAATGAATCAATGGAAACATAAATCACAGAGATGTCCGTTCCGATGAAAGCCAGAGCTCAGAGATAAGTTGGTGTTTCTCCTTTCGGTCTCACTCTGGCAAAGAACTGGGTCTCGGCCCTACACAAGAAGCTACCCTTAAAAGTTACATATTTTTTCTTATTTTTTTTTTTCCCAACAGGGGACTTATTACATTTGAAAACAAAACCTACGTGGTAGAACCGCTGAGCAACGCCACCGACAGATACAAGCTCTTCCCAGCGGAGACCCTGACGGGCGTCTGGGGACCGTGCGGGTCCCATGCCAGCACCCGCGGCCCCGCTGCAGGCAGCAGCCTCCCACCGCCCGCCCGGACGCGAGCAACCAGGGTAGGAGCGAGAAACCCAGCGTCGCGTTTCTGGGGACCGGGGGACGCAGCTTGGGGACACCTGGTGCCAGGACATCCGGGGAAATGTTTCCATCTGGTCGTTGTGTCTGGGGGTGGAGTTTATCTGGGGGTGATCGTCATGGGGGCAGAGCGTGATCAGACGATGCCAGCGTCGGCCCCAGACGTGTTGACCTCTGCGGGGTGCACTGGAGTGCCGAGGACGGTGACATCGCCACAGATCACGCCGAGGTGGGCGTCTGCTGTGGGCCTGGCCCCGGGGCCACGCCCGCCCCGCTCGCAGGCAGCTTCCTGGTCCCGAGCCGAAGGACCACGTGAGGCCTCATCGGGCAGGGCCGCTTCGTGATGGGGTCCGCGTCGCGATCGGCAGGGGCTGCTGGTCTTTGCCCAGGTGCCTGCGCCCAAGCGGTGTGGCCTGGCCGTGTCCCTGCCCCAGTCCCTGCCGCAGGGGCCTCACCTCTAAGCTCCCGGGACAGCCGTGTTTCTGGCCGTCAGCCGCCGGGTCTGCCCTCCTGGGCACCGGGCGGAGCCTGGACCTGAGCAGCAGAGCCCCTTCCCACCGAGCAGACACCCCGCGGTGCAGCACCGTGTCCCCCCCACAATACGTCCAGCACTGTGCGGGTGCAACGGGCCGCAGCCAGGAGCGGGGGCCCCGCTCCCCACGTGTGTCAGGAGACCTGGAATTCAAAGCGGCACGACCAGAGAGGAAATGCCCGGGACCCTCCGGATTTTCTGCCCCTGGTTTTCCCGTTCCCCTGCTGACAGGAAGCGGAGACGTCGTAGGTGTGATGTCATAGGTGTGACGTCGCGGGTGTTGACGTCGTAGGTGTCTCGTCATGGATGTGACATCATAGATGTGCCATCGTATGTGTGGCATCATAGGTGTGGCGTTGTGAGTGTGACGTCATAGGTGTGGCATCATGGGTGTGACATCATGGGTGTGACATCAAATATGTGCCGTCATGGTTGAGATGTCGTAGGTGTGACGTGACGTCATAGGTGTGACGTCGTGGGTGTGATGTCGCTTGCACGGGCACTTGTCAAAGCAGGAACACGTTTGCTGCCTAACGCTCGGCGCTTCCTAAATACTATTCCTCTTGGCTCATTCTTAATCATTTTTCTAAATTCAAACCGTAACCATCGTCCTAAACGATTCCTGTACCTTCTTCAGATGTCCCTCGCGCCCGCGGGTGGCGTGCGTCCCCCACACCGGCGCCCGACCGACTGCATGGTTCCTGGAGTTTCCGTTCGAATGTTACGCTCTTTCCTTCTGTCCTGGTGTTCTGCCCGCGGCTCCCGAACGTCCTCTGTTGGTTAAGACGCTCCCCGATCTTCTGTGGCCGGTGCTCAGAGCCTCTTCTCTTCCCCGCATCACACAGGAGGAGACGATCGCCCCATCAGGGACTGTGGCTCCCCTTGACCTTGACACCCAGGCAGCGGCGGCTGCGTCTGAATCTCAGGGCTTGGCCAATCCCCTCACGACACACCACCAGGGGCCCAGGAGCGCTGCACCCCGCTTTCCTTCCCGTCCCGTCCTAGAGTGACACATTTAAGACTCGGGGTCACGGAGATGGGCCTGCATGGTCCCAGGACCTGTTTGCTTCACTCTTCGAAGCCCCTGGCCTTTGATCCCAGACCTGGGACAGGATGTGACGAAGCTGTGTCACTTGCGCGGTCGTAAACGGGCGGTGCGTTTGCACGGTGTTTCCGAGGTGTTTCGAGTCCCCGGTTGACTCCGTGTCGTCCGCGTCACGAGATGATAACCTGACGGTTTAAATGGCGCCCAGATGCGTTTGGCCGTTCACGTAGCAGCGTGTGCCTGGGCCACACTTGCCGGCCCTATCATGATCCTTTAACTAAAGCCCAGGGGTCTCCAGAACTGTGACGGGCACCGTCATGTCCAGTCGTTTTAAGTTGTAGAGACGTAGGGAAAGCCTGAATAAAAGTGTCGTTCCGCTAACAGGGCCTGCTGACATGGACATGAACCTCTAAGTTGAAAAGGGAAGGCGTTTGGGCAGCTCGCCTCCTTCCTCCGTATTCCTCTCTGAAAATAGCTGTAATTGTTTTCATGCAAGAGAAAACCGCCCTTGACTTAAAGAGCGATTATGCAACGAAAACAATGCAAAACGTAATTTTCAAATAAGCAGAGCGTGTGGGACCTGGAATTGTGTCGCGGACAGTTTGGGGTGTCACCTGCGGTCGGCGTGAGTCGGGCTCCATGCCACTCACCGGCCTCGCCCTCCTGGCCTCGATCCCGTGCCCAGAGATCAGTGGAGCTGCGGCTCGCTAATCGTGTTTGTGCAACGCAGCACCTGCGCTGGCTTCTCCCCGGCGTTTTCCTGCCCCTGCTGAATGTGACTGGCTTGCGAAACCTGTCCTGCAGGCTGGGACTTTTTTCCGCAGACGTGGGCATTCTTCCTCACGGATATGCACGCGGGGTGTGCACTGGCCACGGTGTGAGCTGGAGCTATCGTCTGTCATTTTTACAAGGCTTTCCGTGAGAGTGGAGCGGGACCCCAAGCCGCTCCTGGAAGGGCACCTGCAGGCAGCTCTGCGGCCAGGTCTCCCCTCTGCAGGCTTCCGAGCCCAGCCTGGAGAGTGGCCCTGCCACTCAGCTGTCCTGCCTGCCTGGCGCCCCTTCCCACTCCCTCGGCCACGCACGCAGGGATGCAAACCAGTCCCCACGGCGCCCTGTGCCGGCTGCCAGTCCCCGCTGGGGAAGAGCACGGACGTCCCCAAGGGAAATGTCAGTTCCTTTTTAATTGTCCTTTCTTTGGGGATTGTCTGGGCTGTGTTTCCCCTCTGTTCGCTTCTACTGCTGAGAACAATGGGACACAGCACATCAGGGTGACACACGCGTGTCCCCTCGCTGTGGCCATCCTGAAACGGCCCTGTGCTGTTGCTTCTGAGTGTCTAGGACCCGTGAGTGTCTGCTACCATGATAGTGGAGGTGGAAGGGGTGATGATTATTATTATTATTATTATTATTATTAAGTATAATATGCAGAGCCTAAGAACAGTGGGATATTAGAACCGGCCAGAAGCATTGCAAACTCACTTCCTACCGCAGGCATCCTGCCTTCCTCTCTGACCCAGCCCCCCTCCCTCCCGTGCCCCCGCGAGGAGACCGCGCCAAGCCCCTTGGCTGCGTGGTCCTCCCACAGCATGGCCCTGGGGACGCCCGGCAGCACTGTTGCTCCCTTGGCCCTCGGCTCAGCATCGCTCCGCGTGAGCTGGGCTCCAAACCCTGCAGCTGTGGATTCCTGCTGCGTCTTGAGTCGATTAAAACTCGGGATTCATGAGCAACAGATCTCACTGGTGCCGCTGGGTTTTTGGACTCCGTTTCGGGTCTCCGAGCTCATTGTCTCTTCCGCTGGCTGGTTCTGCTGCGGCCCATGCTCTGGCCGGGCCCCGGAGGCCGTCTCCCACACGGATAGATAGGGTCAGTGTGCTTCGTCCCCACGCAAGTCGTCGGGAAGGATGGTGGCGGCGACCCTGCCCAGCAGAACGCGGGGCTCAGCTTGTAAATATTCATGAGTGGCGCCCTGCTTGAGCCAGTAATGACCTTGCCTTATTCGGAGGGAGATAAACCGGGCTCGCAATTTGTTTAATGTGCTCGGCGTGCCCGCTGTGGGAACACTGCCCTGGTCTCGTCCGCAGTGTCCGTCCGCTGTGTGGCTGTATCGGACCCTGCTGGAATCGGCGTGCCTCTCTCCACGTCACCGCCCCACCCCGTCCCCAGCGCTCACCTGCGTTCTCAGCTTCCCCTGTTGTCCCTACGCCGTTCTCTTCCCAGCAGCCGGAGCGACACCTTAAAAACCTCACGTTCGAGGCCCCCATTGCTCTGAGACCACAGGTGACCGTTCACCCGCGTGCCACAGCCCGGGTCCTGGCCACACCCGGGCCCCGCATCCCGCCCAGCTGCTCTCCTCGCCGGACTGCAGCCCTTCCTTCCGCCCGTCCCCACGACCTGCACGTTCTCGCCGGGCTCGGACTCCTGCGTCACTGCCCCAGCTCGCCGGGACGCTGTTCCCGCCACACTCACACATGTACTCACACACACACACACACTCACACACACTCACACCTACACACATACACACACTTACACACACATACACACACACATGCACACTCACACACATGCACACTCACACACACCTACACACACGCTTACACACACACTCACACACACATATAAACACTCCACATACACACACTTACACGCACATGCGCACACACGTACACACACATACACACTTACACACACTTACACACTCTCATACATACACACATGTGCGTACATGCACACACTCACACGTACACACTCACACACTTACACACATGCACACAGCCACACACATACATGCTTACACACGTGCACACTTATCACATACTTGCACACACTTATGCACACACACGTGCACACACATACACACTCTTACATGCTTACACACGTACGCACTTACACACACGTACGCACTCACACTCACACTTACGCACGTACCCACTCCTCCTCACCCTCCAGTCTCAGCCGGCTTGGTCCCTCCCCCCCGGCTTTGTCCAAACTGCAGAGCCCTGTTTGCTCCCTTGTTGTGCTTGTCGCAGATGATGCTTGATGCTCGATGCCTGCTCATTCTTCATCCTCACCCCTTCTCCCCGCATCGCTCAGAAGGTGGCTTCCTGAGGGCACTGCTCGGATCTCTTCTCCGTCCCCTCGGCCAGCACCGTGCCCAGCACACAGAGAGCTCCCAAGAGATGCTCGTGGGGTGAATGAATGACGTACAAATAGTCTGGCCACACGAAGAGAGAGTTTCAAGGAGAATTCATTGTCACCCTGATGCCAACAGCACTTTTATAACTCGAGTTGGTCACGTTACCGCCCAGGACCAGAGACCTCATTGCAACAATGTTTGGGGGACATTCTCTCTCTCTCTGGGAACTTGGCTGTGATGACTTCGAGGGGCCCGGGAGCCGATCCCTCTGGGGAAAGACTCCAGGAGGGCCTCACTGGCCACCTTGGAGCAGAGACTGCCCGGCCGTCCACAGGAGCTTACATTCCTACCCATTCGCCGAAGGGCTTTTGTTCAGAACCCCCAAAATGAACTTTTAATCAAGCCACCAGTTCTGAATGCAGCTCTGCAAAATAAAATTTTAAATAGGATTCTTTTTCACTGGACAGCTCACATAGGTCGCGCTCACGTGGAGGTCATTTAAGCCCCTGTGTGTGTGCAGCTGATGGAAGCATGAACCTCTGTGACCCCCGAGCCGGCCACTCCCCCGTGGCTTTTTATGATGATGTGGTTAGCTTCTCTCTGAGCTTGCAATTCTCTGAATTCATGAGAAAGTTTGGGCTTCTCTGAAAACTGCAGAGGCAGGAAAATTGTGCTCATGTGTTTGTTTTCATTATCTGGAATTGCGTATTTTCTGAACGGCGATCCAAGGCCATTTGGACATATTCCCTGGTTGTTGCCTTTGCCGCTTCGCATTCTAGAAGGTGTAAACGTCCAAACAACCAGGGCCGTTTCCTTGAGTGTTCTGATGGGAGATGAGTTTATTTTTTCATTTACAGAGCTGTATTTTCTTCTGTATAATTCGCTGAATCCGTTCATGGTTGATCAGGAGGTTGGGGGGGTGTCCACTTCCTTCACACCTCAGTAAGGAAAAGGGGGCCAGACCCTCACGCCTTGAGAAGGTGTCTCATTTTGTGTACCCCAGTGGATACCCCTACGGCTAATCTTTTTTTTTCCTTTATTAGTACATAGTTATCACCATAAAACACACCTACAACCCTCAGTTACAAAGCGTGACATTTTTTTTTTCTTGGAACGTTCTACAAGTATGAGAAATTATACCTTTCATGATGCTTTATTTTTTTTCTTCCTACATAAGGTTTCCAGATTTCTTTGGGGGTTACCTAAATTCATGAATCAGCACAGCTGGGCAGCGAGGGGGAACGCTGCTATGATAACGTTTTTTCTCGTAAAAATCTGTTTGGAAGATTCCGGACTGATGGGGAGTTGTTTTAGAAACGATGTTTCCCTCGGGATCCTGTAACAAGAAATCTGATGCAAAGCATGCCTCCTGGGTCCTTTCTGTCCTCGTCTGGAAGCGTGGTTGTAACACACACGCGTGAAACGTCACGCAGTGCGTGTCGTAAGTGCACTCACCAACCAGCAATGTCGGCCTTAAGGCCCGTGACCAGTTCAATCCCCATTTCCTCCGAGTGCATTTTATTGCAGGAACAGAAGGCTTTGTGTTTTTGTTTTTTTTTAATGTTTGCCTTTTTGAGACCACCCTCCATGAATTGCTCCTTTTTTCCCCCTCCCCCTAAAAAATGCCTTTGGGATTCTCCCAGTAATTCATGGAGGAGCACAAATGTTTTTCAAGGAAACTCGATTAAAACGTAGCCCACTTCCGAGGCCGGCTTTGTGGGAGAGGCAGGTCCTACTTCTCATGGGTGGGTCTCCTCCATCCCCTGTCCCTCGAGACACAACTTCCACCTTCTCCTCCACTATTCTGCTCTTACCAAATAAATCCCTTCTCTCCGGCGGCCTATTCCCGTCTTTTCTTTTCCTTGACACCGTTTCTTTCTGTTCTCTGTGGTTGTTGTCGCGTTCTCATTTCCTCCGATCACCTTTCTCACGTGGCGCTGGTCCCCGTTTATCCGCCTGGCTGTTCCCTGCCCGCCACACCACGCGTCTTCCATCGCTTCTAACTAGATTTTTAAACCATCGGCCGTTAGAAATCAGCTCGCTGGCGGCGTTTCCCCGGAAGGGTGATGGGGTACCTGCTCAAATTAGAGTCTCCCCCACTTTTCTCGAACCGCAAAACTGGACCGGAGAAGGCAAAGGGGACCTGGGACGCGGACTCCCCGCATTTTCTGTCCCTACATCTGCAGATAGGCGGCCTACGGCCCAGAGTGACCGTCCGCTGGCTGGCTCCCCCTCCAAGAGAGCTTGGGTTCGCCCACTGATGCGGCTGTTTCTGCTCCAGCTCGTTCTGACCCGACGGTCCCACAAGGGGGGCTCAATTCCTTCATGGGGACCCCCCAGATGGACACGCAAACTGGTCACTCGTGGGGAGAAGGTTCTCCGGGGGCACTGCGGTTGGGAGTGAGCAGGGAGGTGGACGGGACAGCGGGGGCCGGCGATGTCACGTGAAGCTAGAGCTGCCCTCGGTGAGAGAGCTCGGGGTCCCGAGACGGTGACAGCGTCCTGGGTGGCCCGGGAGGCATGCGGGGGAATGAAAGCCGTGTTTCCTTTTGGCAGCACAAGAGAGAGACCCTCAAGATGACAAAGTACGTGGAGCTGGTGATCGTGGCCGACAACCGAGAGGTGAGAGCTTGTCGAAGTTTCTCGGCACCGTTGGTTAAAAAAAAAAAATGGAGAAAGAAAATGTTTAGCGAGTTCTTACTTGCTTCACCTCATTCTCGATGAGCCCTTAAAATAAGCACCGTTAACAACCCATGGGAAAAGTGAGTTTCCAGCGTCATAAAGCGTAAGAGGTTAAACATGTATCTGCTGTGACAGGAGCATGGCAAGGGCTGCAGAAAACACCAGAGCAGCTCTGTCGCTGTGTCCTCCCAGCGGGGGGATTTGCTGGGGCGGGAGGCGGCGTCCACAGCAGATGGATTTAGAATCTATTCTAAAATGCTTTGGGGAAAATGTTTCGTTCAAAACATGCGCGCTATGTCCTCAACCAAACCGAGTGACTGCGTGGAGACGCAGCAGGAAAACCCTGCCTTCTGAAGCATAACTTGATGTTACATTAAAGTTTTTTCTTTGAATTGATTTTTCGTCAGCGGTGTTGAGACCATCTCCTCCGTGCTCATTCCTTGCCTCTCCCGCATATTATGAATGAGGTGACATTTCCTCACAGACTCAACCCATGTGACAGAAACGGGCCTGACAGTGTCTCAGAACACCGTCCCCGGGGGGCAGGTCAGAGCAGAGGGGGGACAGGGGACCCAGCCACGTCTCATCCACCCCCCTCGGTGCTGCCTGACTTGTTGCCATGGGCATCCATGATTTCTGCTTTTTCATTTTCGAAAACAAATATAAAGGACATTTCTGAGGAAGTTAAAATCGCGTCGATGACATGAAGAAGGGCTTTGGATGGCCTTCCAGTTGTCTGTTTCGTCTCTGCCAAAACGTGTCACTGCCTCCGTTATTTACGGGGCCGGGAAAGTCGCAGAGGTTGCTGTCTTTTGAGCACGTGGCTTGGGCGAAGTTCAGGGAGTTTCAGAAAGTCCGCGGATGGGGAAATTATCGGGCAGGGTGGGAGCTCATTTCACTGTAAACCAGGCAGGGACCCAGGCGGTTTGCCAAGCCCAAGACCACGTGTGCGGGAGCTGGGCAGATGGGGTCTGATTGCTATTCTTCCTGTGATTGACGCTGACACTTACAATGATTAAGTTTCAGAGGCAAGGAAAAGACCTGGAGAAAGTGAAGCAGCGGTTAATAGAGATCGCCAATCACGTTGACAAGGTGAGTTCTTTCTCGGGTAATTCGATCACTCAGGTCACGTAAATGCCCGAAGGTGAGGTTCGGGGGTGGGGAGGGGAGGAGCACACCTCACCGGACGGAGCACGGAGACCGGGCTCTGCCTCTGGGCCTGGGCTGGGGCACGGACGTTCCCTGCTCTGAATTCCCAGGGCCCGGAGCGGCCACAGGAAGTGCCCACCCACGCCGACCAGACCGCAGCAGCTGTGGGAACCGGCTCCCGGCCGGGCAGAGTCCCAGTCAGAGGGCTGCTCCGACTCCCAGTTACATCCAGAACCCCGATACATCACATCCGACCCTTCGAGGACTCCCAGGCAAGCAAGCCTCTTCCCAGGTCTCCCGGGCTGGGCCCACTGCCCCCTGCAAAGCCATCGGCCCGGTCCCCCTGCCAGCACGGCCCTGAGGGCCGGCACTCACGTATCAGGGACCCATGGGCTCCACAGTACTGGGACACTGAAGTTGACACCTGGCGCAATCAACTGATGAGAAATCCCTCACCAGGAACCAGGAGGTGACAGAGGTGACATCAGAGCTGGACGAGACCTCGGGAGTCTGGTCCATCCCCAAGGGTTATTTGTTCAGCAACACTCTTTACACTACCTGTTTGCAAGGAGACGGTGAAACTGTCTACACTGCCTTCCCTCTACAAACACACCCTGCAGTGTGGAGAGCAGCGGGCTGTTTGGCGCTGATATTCTCAGCCCGGACATCAGGATCTCCCTAGGTGGCCCTCACCTGCAGCCTGGCTGGCCAAAGCCGTCCTAATGCAGCCACAACCTAATTCTCACCATCGCCTGCCTCCTGCCCGTGGAGACAGGTGGAGGGATCTGCTCGCTGCCCAGCCCTTCGCAGCCAGGACCCTGTGACGTGTTCGCATCTCACACACAGCGGCTGGGGACGCCCCGTCGTGACTGTTTCCAAATAACCCTATTACACGCGAATCGAGTTTTCAGAGTTTTCAAAAAAAAAAAAAAAAAAATGAAGGCACAGAACCTTCCAGAAATTCAGCTCCATTCCACAAGGCCTGTGGGCAGCACCAAGCACTGTGCACTGAGCATTCAGGACACATCAGACGTAGTCTTGTTAGACCTGGGAAGTAAGAGGAAACCACGATCGATATTCAACCGAGGCTGGCAGCTGCTGAAATCCATTTTAAAGCCATGTGTTTGGTTCTCCGTGTCTGTATTTCTGTACACGTTATTCCATATTCTGTCAGGTTTCCGTCTGCAAAACCGAAACTGAGCACCTGGGAGCTTGTTAATAACTCGCACCGGCAGGTAAAGAGCACCCCACCTCAGCAAAGCTCCGACGGGCTCGACGGGGCGTGCCAGCCCGGAGGTCCCTGGGTTCTGGCGGGGAGAGGGCTGAGTCGCTGAGCCCGTGTGCCACCTGCCCACAGCCAACCCGGAGATCCAGGCGCCTTGGGATGCTCTGTGCATCCACATCGACCCATGATGAGCCCGGGCTCTCGCGAGCCTTCCAGATTTCAGTGTTGCAACGCTACAGCTTGCAAAATTTCAGTTTTGCAATAGTCGACAAGTATATCAGCCAAGGGAAAAAAAAAAAAAAACTTCCTCATTTGCAAAAATCTTGGCTCTTCTTGGCCGTTCTAAATTAATCATGGTTTAGCTAGCTGGCTGCCTTGGCTTGAAGGAAACAGAGAGAAGGACATTCCGGACCGGAAGCCTGAGAAGTGATTCAGTGTGACAAAGGTGACATTCTAAAACGCTCACGAAACTTTCCCTGTAAGGAACAGAGAAAGCAGCCCCGATCCTTAGGGCTGTGGGCAAGCCCTTCACACAGGCACTGCGAGAGTCCCCCAGGCCTTGAAGGAACTGCGGGGTGCGAGCAGCGGGGGGTTCTGCCTGCCGATGCCAATGCCATGGCTGCTGGAGCTTTGCCTCTTTAACCTTTCACCTCCCGGCTTCCTACTTCTTACTCATTAAGACGTTAGCACCAGCTGCCAGTTCGTTAAGGCTGAACCTCTGTGACCTTCGGATAGGACTCGTCTTCCATGTGTTTCATTTCTTCGGGTATTTTTTTTTCCCACATCCACATCTCCCGGAAAGCTTTCGTTGAGCCCTCAAGCACAGCAAAGTCCTCTGAACTTTCGATTTGCTCCCTTTGCTCCTGAGCAGTTCACGCTACTGGAGGTCACTGCAGTGATGGCTAAGAGGTCCATGCCTTGATCTCCCTGCTGACCTCTGAGCATGTGGGAGCCAAGCGCAAGGGCGTCCTAATCCTCGCTGTTTGTGCCAGTGCCAAGCCTAGCACACAGCAAGAGCCAAGCAAACATTTGTTGCTGCTGAATTAATGGGTGAATCAATTCAGCTGGTGTCGGAGCATGTCCACGGACATTCCGGGATCATGGGTCAGCCAGGCGGCTGCCAAGCTCCGGCAGAGCTTCTCTCTGGGGCTTGGGGTCCCAGGGGGTCATCGGGGAAGAGAATCTGAGCCATGCCAGTCAAGTCTCGCGCGGTTACCTAGCCCCACCGTGTCTCAACATCCTGGACTATAAAATGGGACTAATGACGGTGCTTAACTCACAGAGCATCCGTGAGCACCGAGAGGGCTGTGGCGTGGCAAGCACGCAGCCCTGTGCCTAGGACATAGTCAGTGCTCGTTGAGGGTTAGCTGTGGGTTTGGTTAATGGGAAGGACCACCAGGAAGCCGTCGGCAGCCGTGGGAAGGACGTTTGCAGCCGGCAGGATCGGGGTCGGGTGCGATGGCGTGATGTGAGTTCAGCACGTGTGACAGTTCATCAGCAGCACGGACCGGGGAGCAGGGGACCGGGTACCGTGTACGTCCACGTACGAAGCCCGTGCGAAGCATGTGATTCCAGAGGGCTAAGTGATGGACATCGCCACCCGTCGTTATTATGGAAAGTTCCATGATTCCTAAGCACCAAAGCTGGCTCTGAGAATCGGCGACAGTTCATCCTTCATCAACCTCACTACTTCTGTCCAACACCAGTCGAGGCGAACAATGTCCCCTTCGCAGAGGACAGTCCTGAAACCCGCAGGATCAGAGTGGTCTGACCCTGAAGGTGACGCTGAACAAGCCAATGTGCGTATCAGCACGCGGTCTCCTGACTCTGCCTTCCGATCACCGGTACCTCCGCATACAACACAGCTGGATGCTGAATCTCTCCATCAAAGGACAGCAGCCAGGCGTGTGCGTCCAGAGGTCCAGAGGGCTCCAGAAACTCACTTCTGCCCGTGAGCCTCGGCTGGGAGCTTCCGAGTGGATGGTACAGGCCAAGCGCTTCTTGATTAAAAATTATCTCATTCGGATCATACAATTATCTCATTAACGTATTAATATCATGCCCGTAATTGTCATCCACTTGGACCAAGTCGTAATGATGCAATCAGTTTCTAGTCTGCGATGCAGCCTGGGTCGCGGTCGCATTCTTCTGCTAACGCGTCACTCAGCGGGTGACTGGGGAGAGATGAGCCCGGGGGAGGCTGAGCCCGCCTTCCGGGTCCCAGAACCCAGGGCGAGATGCTCAGCCCTGCGGAGGTCACTGCACTTAGCTCCCTGCGTTAGAAGTCACTGCACTTAGCTCCCCGCGTTAGAGCGGGGCTCAGCTCTCCAGGGCGGAGCTCCTGCGATGCGCATGAGTCCTCGGCCCAGATGCTTACAGTGAGGAGGAATGTGGCCTGCTCACATCTGGAGCTTGACGTGGGCTGCTGTCACCAGCCACATCGTGTTCCTTGGCTACCTGGGGTATCAGACAATGAAGGACTCTCTTATTGAGTACTGCCACACACGTCACAGGCATTGGAAGGTTTTATAGCCAGCCAGGTGATCCCATGCCCTCACCCCGCCCCCCAGGCCCTGAGCATACAGCCATCTCCCTGTCTATGTGATGCAAACGGGGACACCAAGGTAGTTGGGGACAACTGCCCCGATCACTCGTCCTTCCCAATGAGCTTGTCTGGGACAAAACCTCCCCTCCATCCCACTGGAAGAGCTGCCCTCCATGCTTGTGTGTGGGGAAAGGGCTGTCGGTGAAGTCACCAGTACATAGAGACGGGGGACGAGAAGGCAATGAGAAGACTTGCTCTGAGCGGTGTCCCCGAAGCTTCATTTCACGGTCCTATAAAAAAAGGAACTTCTCGTGATCGATCTTTCCCACGACACCATTGGTGAGCCAACTTCTGGTTCGGAGGAGAAAAATCGTTATTAAAGTTTCCGAAGCAGGATTCTGTTTATGCCTTTATTAGTCTGAAAGCTATTGATTCGTTCGTTTAATTAAAACCTTCCAGATGGATGATAGGTGACAGAACATGAGTGTATCGGCCAAGTCTGAGTCTTTGCTGAAAAATGAATACAGATTTATTTGCAGTAATTTATCGGTAGAACATTTGGCTTAAAATGGACAGATCGCTGTCCTTGGCAGAGTGTCTGAAGACCCTAACTCACTCATTGTTTTTCTTGTAGTAGATATGACCTGGCAGGTTTTTGCTATAATTTAACTACTTGAGCCACAATCCACATCTGTATGCACATTTTAAATCTCCAGTGAATCATTTGAAATGCGTGCTTCCGTACAAACAGGGGCAGACATCCGAAAGACTAAACCCTTTAGCATCTAGTTGGTCAACGGCATTGGAGAACCACATTCAAGTTAACACATCATTTTGCATCGGGCGCCACAGATAGCTCTCAAATTCTAGCCCCGCGGGAATAAGGAGACAAGACGATATTCTACAAATCTGTTTTGCTCCGCAATTTAAATTCTCCTTAACGTGGTCCCCAAAGGCTGCCCGTCTGATCAGTTTTACAGGCCACTGAACATCCGGATCGTGCTGGTCGGCGTGGAGGTGTGGAGCGACGTGGACAAATGCTCCGTGAGTCAGGACCCGTTCACGACCCTCCACGAGTTCCTCGACTGGAGAAAGGTGAAGCTTCTACCTCGCAAACCTCACGACAACGCGCAGCTCATCAGGTAGGTGTCCGCTGTCTCTGCTTCGGGGACCTCGACACACCTGCGCCCCTCTTAGCTCACGGTCAAGGTCCCCGGAGCCTCGCCTTTCTCCAGGATGCTGCTTGCCTGAGGGGTTTCTCAGCCCTCATCAGAGGGGCAGAGGCCACGCCCACCGGTCCATCGCGAACATCTTCCCCTGAACTCCCTGGGAGACCTCTTAGCTGACGTCTCATTTCCTCCTCTGTCGCCTGAGCATCTTCCCTCACGCACCGTTTTCTTGTCGTACCCTTGGTAGACAGGTGTCCAGAGCAGGCTCTTTTGTAAAGCTCATTTCCTTTCGTTATTAGTGAACAATGTTTATGCAAGATCCGACGACAGCGCACGAGGGTGATTACTGTCAGATGCTTCGAGAGAGAACATCTTTGCTCCTCCTCCTCCCGTGTCACTGTTGTCCGTTGGTTTTCTAGGTCAGAGAATGCCAGCAGTAGAGCGTAAAGACCTTGTGTTCTGTCTTTCGATCAGTTTGTATTGAGCGCCAATTAGGAACCAATGTGTTTTGGGAGTGTTGACCAAAGCGGTGTCCAACACTATAAACCTGCATCTCCTGGGATCTCCTGTCTCCTGGGAGAAGGCGACCATAAACAAAGACATTTCTGAGAGCAATTAAGTGTACAATAACGAGGGAAAGCGTAGTATAATGTGACATAATGCCGTGGTAATCACAGACACCTTGATATTTAAAAGGAAAAACATTCTTATCACAATCTAACTTGGTAGGAAGTAGATTTTTCCCAGAGCGACAAACTTTTATTAAAATCCGTAAACAGTTCATGCCATTATTCTTTCATTTTCGTGTAGTTCATCTCACCGACTTAAAAGCTTTGGAATCAGAGACACGTTAGCGAATGGGATATGATTTAGGCAACATTGACGGAAAGCGAGAGAGAGCGAGAGCAATCCTACCCCGGTCGGTCTCACTTCAGAAAACACCTACATCCGAACCGAGGCCGGGGGCATTCGCTGATCATTTACTTTGGCCGTTTTCACAGGGTTTTTCTTTTCCCCCAGCCTCAGCTCTCTGTGGCTGCTTCATATTTTATGCATTGATGAATCCTGAACTACTAAAAGTAGAATCAGAGTGTTTTGATTTTTTTCCCAGATGGAGTCCGTCCAACTCAAACATCTGGAAATAAATTAGCCTCTTATATAACCTCATGATTTATAGCCGTGGATAATTGCATCTGTTAAAATGGCCTAGCTGTGAATGCAAAAGGCATGATCCTGCTATTGGAGATAAGCGCGTAATGGGGTGGGCGGATGGATGCAAACATACACACCTATGCGCGCGCGCGCACACACATACACACACACACACACACACACACACACACACACACAGATCAGGTTCTATATATACTTCCTTCCTTCTATCCATCTGACCACTGCCGAAACCCCCGACTTTTCCGATAATATGTGTAAAATCTATGCACGTTCATGGCCAAGATAACAAGGGCCAGTCATTTATTTCCCTTCAAGGACAGTCACCAAATGCAGTGTTTAATCTTTAAGGCGTGAGGTTGGATTGAGCATCACTTGCACTCAACAGCGCTCAATGTCACAAGATGCCATATCAAGGACGCTGCACCTGAGCCACCACGTCCACGTCCAGAAGCTTCCCCACGAGACTTCGTGGGCACTTACTTCTTTCACACGGACCCGAGGGTCCATCGGGCTTCTGCTGATCTCACTTTGGCGAGCCGCGTCGGCAGAATGCTGAGAAGAGCTTGGGTTTTCTATCGTGATAGTCGCGTTACCCGGGAAAGCAAAATTCAGCTGCAGCAGAAACTCTGGGAAGCCACCTGCTGCATTTCATGTCATTCACGGTGACTCTCTGTGACTCTCCTCACCCCTTCCATCAGTAGACGTCATTTCAAAGGAGTAGCTTCCCCGGCCCGTTAGAAAATAGGCAGAATACAACTCAGAAAGACGGGGGTCATGACTGGTTGGTGTCTGAATCTTGACAACAAAAATCTGAAAGGATCATGGCACCGGGATGCAACTGGAAAATAAGAAAGGACCTAAAGGTCGGACCCCCTGTCGCCATGCGCGCAGGCGGCCACCCTCACGTTCACACACGGGCTCCTGCGGGAAGGCGGGCATGTCCAATAGAATTTCAAGTCTTAGAAAATGTCTTTATTCTACAGTAGTTGAAAGAAACTCCTTTTTTTTTTTTTTTTGTCTCCCAGTGGGGTTTATTTCCAAGGGACCACCATCGGCATGGCGCCCATCATGAGCATGTGCACGGCGGAGCAATCCGGCGGGGTCGTCATGGTAAGCCGGGGCCACCGAGGAGCTGACCGCAGCACCCCACACCCGCTTCCCGTGACAAGTTCCCCGGGAGGGCTCTGCTTTTCCCAGCCTTTGTGAAATGGGGCTCGTTTCATTCATGCTTTTTTTTTTTTTTTTGAGATTGCATTCTACCTTCCTTCTAGCTCCGTTTATGAGCTTACGTACGTAGCCTCCAATATTTTAGGGACTGTTCAGAAACACATCCAGTCGCACACGGGAAAGGTGAGTCTGCCCAAACAGCTCTGTAGAAACCAGCCTTCCCCTTTTATGGAGAAAATGTGCGACTGGGATTTTGGTCAAAGCATTCCGATCCAGGAATTCCCTCGGGGCAAGCCGGGGCAAGCTGGGCCACTGGGCTTACCCCCGTCACTCAGTGTTTTGCAGGGACTGTGGTCGCACCAGACATTACCGTTCCGATGGCTTTCTGATGGTTCTGCCTCCAGGCCCAACAGCCAGAAGTCTGAGGTTTTTAACTATTGACCACTGCAAATGCTTGACATACCTCCCAGCCAGGGTCCAATTTGTCTATATAATAACCTTCTTCTTGGAAGGCGGAGGCAGGCCTGGGTTTATTGCTTTATGGGGATCATTGTGTCATATATGGGCTTTATATGTTTGTAAAAGGAAATAAAATGGGGATCTTTGGGACCTGTCTCTTACGGATTGAAGAGGGAGGTGGCTTTGCTAGGTCACCCAACAGAGGATTCCTGCCTCCCTCCCTCAGATGCTCAAAAGAACGCTTGTCAACCCGGGCTCATGCTGTCCCTGCTCTGAAAACACAGCGTCCCCTTCGCCCCAGCCCTCAGACAGCGAGTGTCCTCATGGGCCGTCCCACAAAACAGACAGAACCAGAAACTGTGGGTTCCTCCACATTTTCCAAACAGAGCTCTTGCGAATATTCCGTTGTTTTAACGGGCGGAGGGAGTGATGTTCTATTATTTTCTCTCCGCTGTGTTCTCTGTCCACATGCACAAGTGGTGTCTTCCTCGCCTCTGAGCAGTTAAGGGTAACGACCCACGTAACACGTGCCAGACGGGGAGGCTGCTCGGAGGCGTCGCACCCACCCACTCCCTGGCAACCTGGCTTGAACAGGATGCCCTCTGGTTTGTCTTGTGATTCCCACCGTGGAAGTCTCTGGAAAGTTTGGTTTCTGTGGATGCCAGGTTAATTTCAAGTCGGATCCCAACTGTGTTTTTACAGGGCAGCCTGTAAAGTTTTAAGAGGGAATCATTTTCTGTTTCATGGTTCCATGGTTGGTTGGTTGCTACTGACTTTGCCCCTTAAAATCGGCGTAAACATTTCTGAGAGCCGAAACTGAATTCCTCGTGAGCATGGCAGGCTGTGTGCCGCTGTGTGGGGCTTACAGGCTTTTGTATCCAATCTGATCATGTGAAGTGGCTTTCTTGAGTCCCTATTCCTTATTCTGTTTCCATACACGCATTTTATTAAGACTTCTCCTTTAAAAACATACAAGGATGCCTCATTTAAAAAAAAAAAAAGAATGAAAGTGACTATGAGAAATATAAGCAGATATGGGGACTGCAGTAAGAATCAAGTCAAGGTCAAAGTTAATCAACAGGAAATACATTTGGCCAACTTGGCGGCAGTTACGATCGCCCTTAGACACATGTCTTGTTTACTCCACATATAAGAGAAGCATCAAATAAGAGGCCAAGGCCACAGCTCCTTTAATTTCTATAAAATTCACGAGATAAACATGACCAGATCTAAAACTTCTAGACCGACTTTCTCCTAGTGTGCCTCTGAAGTTGAATTTACAGGTGGTGCACGCTTCATTTGTGAATTTACAAATCTGAAAAGAAGGAAATCATAGTCTTTTGAAGAAACAGAATTCTCAATCCAATTGAAGATTTGAGTCCTGCTACTGTTTCTTTATTTTTATCAAGATAGAGCAAATCGTTAATTTTGGTAACTTAAAGCACTGGACTAAAACAGTCTTGGTTTGGAGATAATGCCATGAATAAGAGGTAGATTTTATTATTATTATTATTATTATTATTATTATTATTAGAAATAAAAACCGTTTATGAGAGTCTCTTAAAAGCATTCCATTTCTAATCACCTATGTGTGATAAAAAAAAAACATAGAACCGCTTAGTGATTAAAAGCAAAAGGCAGACATTCAGTGGCACAGAAGAATCAGAGGGGGTGTCATTTTTTTTTAAGAGTAGAATTCCTTGGGCTTCGAGCCAGAGCAGGCGACATCCAGCGCCTCGTGTTCTGGGCTCGCCTGCATTCTCTTCGCCAACATGTGTTACTCTTGAGAACTGATTTCCTGAAACATATTTGTGAAGCTTCCTACAACAGGAAACCGTAAAATCCCAACAAAGTCATTTATTAGGCATTTCATCCATTCCAAGAATAACTCGGTCCCTTGACATGCCATCCCTCTCTCAGACTAGGGAATGGTGAGAGGCGGTTGCAGCCGTAACCGCCAGCTGACACGAATGCACCTTGACCGAGGAGCCCCACGGAGGCTGTTCACTTTCAGGGATAATGCTTTCTGTACACCAGTGGTCCCCAACCTTTGTGGCATCAGGGACCGGTGCTCCTATGAGCATCTAATGCCTGATGCGGAGCTGAGGCGGTGATGCTGGCGCTGGGGAGCGGCTGCAAATACAGATGAAGCTTCACTCACTCGCTCACCTATGACTCACCTCCCTCAGTGCAGCCCGGTTCCTAACAGGCCATGGACCGGTACCGGTCCACAGCCCGGGGGTTGGGGACCCCTGCTCTAAAACACAGTATCACTGTTTCCTGGAAGCCTCTTTTAAAAAACCATCTTATCCCATTCCTGGGTAAAACAAAGCAGGATTCAAATAACACACCACCATTCTTCCTGCGTGTGCAGGCCTTTTCAGGAACATCGTTCATGGGCCCGGTTTCTGCCAACCTCCTTCACTAATGAATGCACTGATCTCGGGTTGTTAAAGTGAGGTGACCATATATGTTCTCGTTAATTCTCATACTGTTTAGTAGCCGAGACACCACCTCCCAAACACCAAGGAAGAGGCTGAGTGAACCCCAGCAGTCTGTCAGAGACTCGGGGTGCCTCCGGCCACTCCCACAGACTGCCTGACAAAACAAAGAGCCAGCAAGTCTGAGGTCCAACTGAGTCACAGTCTTAATTCAGTGAGACTTCAGACAATTACCGACGGTGATTGGCGCTGGCTGTGAACTGCCATGAATTTTCCAAGCACCCTTCTCCACCAAGGAGACAGGAAGAGGCCTGCGCAGTGACAGCCGCTCAGGTCTTATTTAGGACGTCACAGAGTATGCATCATCCCCTTCCCACTTTACGTCAGCGACACCCCAGACGCCGATAACATGACCCGTTCATTCCCCACAAAGGAATGACGTAAGACAACTTTCTGCTTCCTCAGTAGAAGTGTATTTTCTGGGAGATTGTAGGAAAAACAGCATGGAGGAGGGTGTTTTGATGATCTCGTGCAAAGGCATAAGAATCCCGCACGTGCCACACTCCTCGGCAGAAGGAGCCCGCGCGGCTTCCCTAGGATCCAGCAGATCCTTTTCTAGGCCTGAGTGAAGTGAGGGGCTCTGTTTGGGCTCCTTCTGGGGGAGCGGACGCAGTCCTGGGAGGAGAGGGGACCGGGAGGGAGGTAAGGCCCGGGAGACGTGGCCTCTCCACCTGTGCTCTTGTGTTTTCTTGGAGGACCACGCAGACAGCCCCCTTGGCGCGGCCGTGACGCTGGCGCACGAGCTGGGCCACAACTTCGGGATGAACCACGACACACTGGAGAGGGGCTGCCGCTGCACCATGGCCGCCGACAAGGGCGGCTGCATCATGAACCCTTCGACCGGGCAAGTACCGACGCTGCCCGGCTTTCAGGGGCTCGGGCCGCGGCTGGAAATGGGGGGACAGCAAAGCAGAAAAGCGCCTGGCTTTATCTGGTGATAAAGCCATGGAAGCTTCCAGAAAGAAATTCCTTCCCAAGTAGCCAGAGTAGACGGTGCCGCTGACTCTGAGCGCATCATCGCCCACCAGACTGCAAGGCCACGTGGCGGGAGGACGGACCTCGTCCTCGAGAAGCGGTGGGAGGGTGTCTTTGTTTAGACGTCACGATTGTCCCTCAATCTCAGCGCGTGTGTTGGGGTTGGGTCCACGGCTCCAGAGCTCCAGGTGGGGGAGGGCCTGGCAAGCCCATCGGGCAAGGCGGGAGACGGGGGGGACGCGCCCGAGTTCTCCAGACGGCGCTAAGTAAGAGGTGCTGCTCCCCTCGGGGTTGGCCGCAGGGCGCATTCGAAGTGTGGCAGTCGCTCCGGGATCTTGCAGTGTCCCCGCCCGCGGTTCCACGTCCCCACATCAGGTCTCAGAGGTTTCCAGGCAGCGACTTTCCTGCGTCGGTCACTTATGTTGTCCCGCCTCACTGAATGCCTTTCTGCAACTCTAGACTTCGTTCACCCAGAATTAAAAAAAACAAAAACAATGAAGCCGGTTCCTTTACGAGCGTGTGCAGATGAGGCGTGATCACGGACCCCGATGAGTTCTCACGCGGGGCGGGGCCCGCCCCGAACTAGAATGTCGTGCTGACGTCAGACATCCCCCCGCGGACGGGGAACGGCCACTTAGTCTCCGTCCCGGCGCGTACCCTCCATGGCACCTCGCAGGCCGAGGCTTCTCTCCGAGGGCCAGAAGCGGGTGCTGCCTGGTGGCGCCCGTGCCCGGCGGGGGCCGTGCACACCTGAGGAAGACCCCACCGCTCTAAGCGTCGTGTCACTCCGGAGGCACACGAGCAGGGCGTGCTTTCGGGTGCTCTCCGCGCCGCGGCGTGAAACCCTTCGGATGGGCACGTCCGCGCCGTGTTGGTGGACACGCGCCAAACCCCTCTAGAGATCTGTGGAAACCGTAGGTAGCAATGGTATTGTTAAGAGCTCAACAAATCACTGAAAAGCCTTTTTTTTTGGTTCTCTGAGCAGGGGGTTGCTAATAGCTTTTACGTGATGCATTTACCTTATTGGCGATTTCTCAGTCTTCTCTTTTGCTGAGCTTGTGCTTTCGTATAAATCTTTTCTATTGGGTCCTCGTTTACGAGTCCACATTTCTGTCCGAAGAGTGGTGTTTTTCATTTTCTCAGATGGAAAGAAATTTCCCAAGCAAGTGGGTGCACTGATCGCAGAGGCGGATGGAGGGAGGGGGGTGTTGGGAGAGGCCAAGCCACCCAGGGAACGTTCAGTCTCCACCACCCATGGGAGAATGTCCAGGCTGCTTTTAATCTGTTATCATCTCCACGTGGCCCCTCTCTTACCGCATAGCGTCCCCACGAGAGTGGGAGACTGGATTAAATGAGATGATATGTCTTCGTAAGTTATACATCGCTCCACAAATATATGGTGGTATTCTCATTACTATTATTTAGCTCACAGGGACATTGGAACTATTGAAAAGTTAAAGGCCTTTTTCAGAATCCCTGCTCATCGTTGCCAGAGAGCAGTTTAATGCCACGTAACGGCCCCCCAGCCACGTGCCACGGTTTCTGCGTGCGTGGCTCGTTTTAAACTGGCTCACGTCCAAACAGCAACCTTCCTCCTCATTTGGCCTCTAGCGACTTCAAGCAGGAATCACAAACGTTCAAAAACGGTATTTAAGCCTCAGCCCCAGAGATGACTGGCCAAGGCACGAATCAATCAGTGACTGCTTTAATGACATTAAAAATCCTGCCAGAATCAAAAAAGAACCAAGAGCAAAGCACATCCCCTGGCAAACCTCGTCTGTTCTTTATCAAAACACCCCAGAACCTGACCTCTGAGCACATTCGCCAACCGCCATGATGGACACATGGGACGCAGAGGCCGGAAGATGCCAGGAGCGAGTGGAGTTGTCAGACGCGGTGTCGCGACTCGGCTGTGCGGTCCAGGCCCGCGTGGGGGGCGAGGGGGGTGTCTCCCTGCGGCTGTGTCTGAGCCCGTGCGAGAGCGTGTGTTTTATGTCTCCAAGGCGTTCCCGGGAAGACCTGTCTTGGAAACTGCTCCTTGGCAGAAGCAGCATCTGGGGACGCGCGTGGGAGGTGACACCCAGTCGGGCCCGTCCATTCGCGCGCGTCTGGGAGCATCTGGACTCGGGGGCTTGGGGACTAGGTGTGCCACAGTGATGAGAGCCAGAAAACCACGCACGATTTGAAGGCTTTTGGAAAAGAACGTGTCTCCTGATAGCAAATAAATACCACTGCCTCGAGTCGGGGAGAAAAGCAGTATTGACATTGAGAGCTCTCGCTCTCACGGCCTCCGCTGTTTTGGGGGGCAGTTGCCTGTCACGGTGAGATTGCAGTCACCGAGCCGTCTCTTGCGGGGAGCGCAGCTGAATCGGGGGTGTGCAGTGACTCTGCACTTCACGGTGAGGAAGAGAGAGTCAGAAAATGGTGAATGAAGAAGGAGTTTGGGAGGAGTGCGAGGAAGGAGACAATGGGGAGGTTGACAGGGAGGCACACGGGCGGGGCACCCAGCGTGACCTGGGGCTTTGGGGGAGACCCCATGTGGAGGTGACGGAAAGGAAGTGAGGGCTAGAGAACCCGGACGCAATCTCGGGCGGAGGGGACACTGAACAAGGACCCTGAAGGGGACAGCGTTGCTAACGGGAGGCCAGTGGCTTGCCAGGGCCCGATCAGAACGGGGTGGGGGCTGGGAATGTGGAGAGGAGCCCACTCGGTCTGCGTGGCAGGACGCGGTGTCCTGTCCGGGGCAGTGAAGAGTCCCCGGGGGGTTTTAGGCAGGGCGGTCACGTAATCTGATTTACCTTTCAAAATTTCTTCCTTTTTAAGATGATCACGTAGCATCTGAGCGATGGTAGCCTGCCAAATTAAGGGCTGACGCTCTGTTAAAAAAGAAAAGAAAAAAGCCAACAGTGTATGAACTCCAGTTCCGTTGCCGTGTCGTCAGTAGCATTGGCATCCGTTCCGAAGGCTCTGGCCTTAGCACACCGCGGTGTTGCACACACGCCCTCGCATGCTCAGCTCTCCCGTCGGACATGCTGATGGATGTGCAAGATGCTTTTCCGTCTGGGGGTTCGCTCCGCTGTCCCTACGGTGAGCAGCCTTCAAGGACCTGCTGCCGAGAGCCGCAGACGAGCACGGCCACACTCCGTGTGTGTGCGTCTGAGACGAATCACGGCCCTGTTCATGCCGATGCTCAGGTGACAGCTTGGGGCTGTCCGGGATTTGCTGGGTCCAGGCTGCCACACGTCACCTCTGCAGACAGCGTGCTCCCGGCCACCAGCGGGGAGCGAGAGAGCAGGGAGGCGAGTGCCCAGGAAAACGTGGGCTGAGAAAACAAGCCAACGAGGGCTCCCCCCTGGCTCCCCAGGGACGTGAGGACTTGACACGCAGCTGCGGTCGGAACTTCAGGAATAACATCTACGAGTAGATCAAATAACCGTGTTTAAGGAGAAAGCATCACCTTTCCGCTTCCTCCGGAGTGCGTGTGACTGGCTCGTTCGATCCCTCTTCATTCAGTTCAGGAAACGTTCGTCACACACCCACTGGCTCCACAGCTGTCTGGACACGGAACACATCTGGACGCCCCCCCCCTCCCAAGTTCCCCCTTCTCTAATGAAAACCAAGACACCGGGGGCGACAAGCCCACTCCCTGCAGGAAGGAGGGTGAGGTGGCCAGGCGTAGCAAAACTACTCACCCACTCAACCCATGCTGACTGCGCGTGAGCCGGTGATTACAGATGGCAAGCTCAGGTCTCTCACGGTGGACGTTTTGGGGGTGCTGTGGGGCTCACCGCAGGGCCACCAGGCCCAGGCTGTCCACACAACCCTGGGCATTGTAGTTTCTCATTTATAAGTGTATCCGTGTGCACCTCCAAAAGATAAGGAGGAAATTGTAAACATAACCAGAATAGCATTTGACCTTTTTTTTTTTTTAATGACCGATAGTTCATTGTGAACGAGAAGAAAAGGTTGGAAGTGGGCGGCAGGCAGAGAAGATGTTCTGGAAAAAAAATCTGGTCTGAACTGATCCTTGAAGGATTGAAGAGGGTTAGGCAACTCTTCGGAGACTTCCAGGCTCAAACTATGGGAAAACTGGATTTTTGGGGTTTTTTTAAGGCCTCTATCTGACAATGGGTTTCAAGAGTCTAAAATGGTCTGTACTTTTCAATGAAAACGTCCCCAAAGCTTTGGACGTGGTGGGAATTGACAGGAATTCAACATATCTGGAAAGTCTATCTTCTTCACAGAACTTGTTTTCTTAAAACTCAAGGCCGTACGCACTGATTCAAACTCTCACCCCTTTTTGAACTTTGACGAGCTGTCTGAGGCCAGGAAACTCATGGATCATAAAGGGATTTTACAAGAATGGGATTGGAGGGAATTATTTCTTCGTATCAGCTCATTTTTTTGTTTGTTTGTTTTTTTTCTCAATGAAAAGTTGAAGAGTCTTTACTTCCTTCGTCCACGTGTAGCGGGGGAACGGAAATCTTTATCCGAGGAGAAAAAGAAGAAACAAATGAAGAAGAACAGCTACACGATGAGGAAGTCCAGTGAGATTGGAACAGACTGGTCGGGACCTGATCGGATGATCCATCCAGCCAGCCAGAGTGATTTAATTGGCTGCCCCCGGAATCATGAGGGAACAATGAACCGGCTGGAGAGCATCTTGACGACAGGTCAGGAGGGCGCGTCCTGGTAGAGCGCGATCTTATTTCCACGGATAATTAGATGCTGCTCAGCGGAAAACAACGGACTTTGTCGCAATCAATGCAGATTTGGCCTACTAAAAGCCACCCTCCAGGCATGTGGTGGGATGGTCATCCCGTCGTAAGCGGGCCACAACACAGGGCTCAAGCGAGGGAGGTGGGTCTGCATTTGACTATCCAGCCCGGGGGGACGTGACGGTGGCATGCTTGTCTTCGACCCCAGAGGAGTGCGTGCGGGATGTCCCATGTCGTCAGTGAACGCTGTGAGATGGATACGCGAGTGCCCACTTTTAAGATGAAGGAGCTGGAGTTCAGAAAGTTCAATGGATGGCTACACTTTCAAAACCACCCACGTAGAAGCCCCAAGACACACGGCCAAGGTGCTGGGAGCCACACATACTCCCCTCAAATAAAAACGTGCAGCAGCTCTAGACCCCAGGAAGAGGAGAAAGGCAGCTGTCCTGGGGTTGCAGGTTCGGGGTGCACCCTGCAGCCAGGCTCCCTGCAGTGAGGCCGAGGGTGTGCCAACCAGCTTGCCGGGGTGCTGGCCGCGGGTGCAGGTGTGCTGCCGTGTTCGGGCTGCGTGTGGGGGCTGAGGCCTTCCCCGTACGGAGCAGCAGCCCCGTGCGGCTTCTGGGGAGCAGGAAGACGGCCCCGTCGTTAAGCCATTAGTTCTGCAAACGTCTTTCAACTTATGTTGCAACAGCGGAGAATTACTTCCTGTCTTTCCTCATTAACCCGGGGTTTTATTGGTGATAGAGCATGTGCAAAAACCGTGCCGCTGAAGTCCTGCCAATCTCTTCTCCCTCCCGCCCCCTCGGCTCCCCCACGGCTCCCCCCTCTCCCAGGACTTCACAGAGGCCGCAGTGGGGGACCACGGGGAATTCTGGCCTCTCTGCAGCCAGCAGTCTCCAGAAGGACCCACCTTAAGCTCCACTGAGTCAGGAATTTTGTCTGTTCTGTTCACTGTTGACTCTCTAACACGAAGATCAGTGCCTGACACGTAGTAGAGTTCAATAAATACTTCTTCACTAAAAGGATGGATGGATGGATGGTAGGGAGGGAGGAAGGAGGATGGGTGGCAGAGTGGATGAATGGAAGGAAGGAAGAAAGAAAGGAAGGAAGGAAGGAAGGAAGGAAGGAAGGAAGGAAGGAAGGAAGCAAGGAAGGACACCCGCTCTGCCGGGCTGGGCCCCCTGCCGTCCAGGCCCGGGTTCAGGTGGACAGAAGGGAGAGGGCCACCCTCCGGGGACGTCCAGGGCCGCCCGTGCACCAGGCAGCTGGCCGCAGGGCAGCCGGTGTCTTTCTTTATTCAGAATGCTGGGAAGTCACATCTGTGCCAGGAGGTCAAAGTTCACCGGTTAAAGGATGAATTGGGATGCGCACAGGGCTCCGTCCTGGGCCCCGGTGTTCGCATCCACTGTGCTAGTGGCCGAAGGGCGTCTTGGCGGTGTGCCCCTGGCCCGGTGGTTCCCCCCGCCGCCCACAGCCCCCCGGCCGGGCCCGCTGGCCCGTGTCGGGGCCCAGGGCTGTCACCGTCCACTCCTGGAGCTGACGAGAGGGCGGATGCCCGCCGCGGGCTCGGCTCCGTAGTGAGCACAGCCCGGTGCTCTCGGCATCCGGCCCTGTGCCCGCAGCGGGGCAGAGAGGAGGCCCAGGTCCCCTCGCAGCCGGGGGAGCAGAGCGGGCGGCCTCCCGAGTCGCCGTCCTCTCGTCCACCTGCACTGGTGGTTTCACAGTCTGAAGACCGCTCTGTTTGGGCCGCGGTGATAACAAACCCTGCATCGCAGCGGCAGTGCTTCCTGGGACCAGAATGTCCCGAGCACGGGCAGTCCGTGACTGGAAACAGCCGAAGCGGCAGCTCTAAAGGGGAAAAGCAAATACACGTCGTCCCCTTCGGAGAGAGGCTGGCCGCTGGCATCTCGCGGTTCCTTGGCGTCATCCGGAGACTTTCCTGTCCCCGTCTGAGGCTGCCTGACGCTCGGTCTCGGCGTGCAAGGTGGTTTTCACCCCCATCCTACAGACGTGAAAACTGAGGCTCGGCCGTAAAGTGGAACTCTCGTTTTAATACACGGGGGCTCAGACTCGGTCTCCCCACTTTGATTCTGCTCTGCCTCCTCCAGGCCATGCGCCCACGTCCAGAACAGCCCCCCACCTCACCCCACCCCCAGGGCTGCGGAACCTGTCACTTCTGCCGTCCGGAGGGGGAAAAAAAGAACATTTTCGTCTACAAAACGTCAGCCACATACTTCTCAAAACCAGTTATCGCTTCCCTGTCGCTCTATGTATCAGCTGCGGAGGAAGGGAGGGTTTGTTTATTTGGTTTGTTTTAATGGATTTCATCAGAAACGAGGACGTCCGTCCCTGTTTCCTGCGACGCTGGCTCTTCCTGTCACACGGTGGCGTCCGCTCCAAGCAGCTGTTCCCTGCAGCTGCCCGGGCGATGTCATCCTTCTCCCTCCGGTCACTTCCTGCGGTCGCACGCATGGACCGACGTCACCCCCGAGCGTGGAGCGGAGGGGCCCGGCGCACGTGTGTTCATGAGGCAGCAGAGTCGCAGGAAACAGAGCAGTGACCTGTGGCCCCCGTAAAAGCAGCCTGGGGTGGCAGCTGCCTCGTTTCCCACAAGCAAAGCGGTCGTCTGAGTCGCTCCCCGGGGGACCGCCGCCGGCCGAGAGCTCCCGACGCCCCGTCAGGGCTGACGCATGGGCTGGGCGTGATTCACCCCCAGGCCACGGCGGCGAAAGGCACAGTGGCCTCCTGCGAGAAAAGAATGTCCTGACCACAGATTAGTCAGAGCGAGAGGAACCCCGGACACTGTTTTCCTTGGCAGCTTCGTGACAGCGGAAACTAAGCTGAAACGTTAAGCCTCGCTTGCATGTAGTTCTGGGAGGCAGTCAGTGGCGATCCTCTTTCGAAAAGTGGCTTTGGTGTGTGGTTCTATTCCCCAAAAGCACCCGGCCGTTTCGCCCCCTTCTTAGCCCTAACCTTGCATTAGGCACAGTCAATTTGCCCCCAGGTGCCCTTGGTAGTTAAATCTCAGCGAAAAAAGGTGGGCGTGTGTCACAGAAGAGGTCACATCTGAGCGGGGACCCTTCCCCCAGCTTGGTTACCAAGGGAGACCCCGTCTGTCTGCCCAGGAGCTGAAAGCAGCACTTTCTTCTGGTCTGAGGTAGTAGAATCATCATCTTAAAGCGTTCTCGTGCCAAGGGGACGTATCACTTCTGAGTAATTCTGCAGTGTGACGGCCTTGCACCACCGTATCGATGCTACACATCAGTTCAGGAAGCTGCCGTCCTGACGTAGTGGGGATAACGGATGAGAAATACTAAAAAGCACAATGGGATGAGCTTGCCAAAACCTGCGGAAGAAACCGAGGCCGGGATCTTTGATGTCATGAGCACATAGATGGCCCACTCCAGTGCTCTCTCCGTCGGCACTCGAGGGAACGGAGCTGTCAAACGAGAAAGGCGCAGCAGGAGCCGGAGGAAGGCGGAATTACCCGGACCAGGGGGGTCTGGAACCAGCGGCCGGAACCACAGAGTAGAAACGTCCCCATCGGAACCTTTCCGGGCACCTTCATTAGCATACAGGATGACGATTCGTCAGCCATCTGCTAGAGTACTTAGAGAGATCTGAAAATTCATTCACGGCTTGGATTTGGCTTCAAGACGCAGCTTATGGGAATTTTTAGTCTATGCCAAAAATCACATAAGGTTTTCAAGATGCTGTCTGGACACGGAGCTTTGCTTAGGAAACGGAACCGTGGTGAAAAACAAAACCTTTTTCTAATGTAAGTGCACGAAAGGTGACCTGCGATGAGGTGATATATATATTACGTGTCTCACGTCTTGACGCAAATGAGGTCGGATTTGCCTACGTATTGTCTTCAGTGTCTGGATTTTACGTCGGGATTGGTTGTTCCCAAACTTTACTTTCGATGGGTCGCTCGGGCCATCGGACGATGATGAACCATTTTGTGGTCGAGCCTTACTTACGAGGGAATGTCACTCAACCATCGAAAGGAAAAGCGAACTGCTAGCACTTCCTGCGACGTGGATGCACCTTCCAAACGCGATGCCGAGTGGCAGGAGACACAGGCAGAAGGTCCAGCGTCCTGCATCCACAGGGAGAGAGGGCAGAGGGGTGGCTGGCGGGGACGGGGGGCCGAGCCGGCAGGCGCTGAGGCTTCCATCGCGGTGAGCTCAGGCCCCGCTCCACGCTGCCCTCGGGCGACCCCGAGGGAGGACCCGGTCTGGCGTCGGTGAGTTCGCCCGTGGCAGCTGAGGGGGACATTCCCCCCCGTGGTCGCTGAAACAGAGGCCACCCTGAGGCGCCGATGCGTGCGCTGTGTCCTCGGAGCACAGCTAGAACCCCACGATTCTCCACGACGGAGAATGACTAAAGCACTTGGGGTCCGGCCTTCAACGGAATAGGGAAGAGGAAGGAACTCGTTGTCGCACAGGTCACTATGCGCGTCTGACCGTGACAGGTCCGGTGGTTACCGGTTCGCTCTCCTGTCCCAGGCGCTCTGGAGTTCCATCCAGCCCCGGGCTCACCATCCCGCTTCTGTCCCTTTGCTTTACTGTCACCCCCCCCCGAAAACCTGACGCACGCTTGTCATTTCAGAAGATGGTGAGACAGGGCACCCCTCCGCGCTGTGCCGAGAGCCGGTGTCCGGCTCCGATGTGGGGACACAGGTGACGTCGAGCCCCTGCCCGCCCGCGAAGCAGGGCAGTTCCTGTCGCTTTTCCACTGGCCGCCTCTCGGCCGCTGTCATCCTCACTGTGAACCCGTCCCCGAGACTTACAACTTATCCCAGTGTCTTTCCTGATGAACTGGCAGCATAGTGTGGACATCAGTGCCTTTCCGGAAGGAACTGATAAGAGCTTATCCCAGCGCCCGGTCGCATGTCATTTAGAGGGAGTGATCTGTGGGAGTGACGTCTGGTGTCCAGGGTCAGGCCCTGAGATACACACGCGCCCTGGGACAGCCACCACGTGGGCAAGGAGGTCCCGTCCGCCGCAATGAGCCTTGTTTCTTTGCCAAGAGGAGAATTCTCGCTTCCCCATAGAGTGTGCCCTTGTCTTTTTGACACAAAGCCCTTCTGGATGGGGACAATTGCAGGTTTTCCTGTGGATCATCGTTTGAAGCTATTCCACATCGTTTTGATACCAGGAGTCATCCATCTGTCTGCCACGGAAGGTCATAAAGCTTTCCAAAGGGACTTTGCTGCAGCCGCTCGGGGAGGTCCTGGTTCCCTGCCTTGGCCTCCGCGGGCAGGGCTGGCACCGAGGAAAGGACCTGTGGATCAGGATCACGCTGCAGAGGCCCTCGGGGCGGGCTGTGGGGACACCGCGACGTGCCCAGCCAGGCCGTGGTCATCATCATCCTGGTCCTGAGATGCCACCAGACTCGGTCGTGACATAGTGGCCGCGCTGCCGTCTTCAGGGGACGCGGCAGCGAGCGTGGGTTCGGCCAGTGATCGGGGTCCAGTCGCGATGTCATCCCGTGAGCGTCTGCCCGGGGAGAGGGTGCCGAGGGGGCTGGTCAGCCGGCCCCACCTTCTCGCTAAGCGATAAAACCTTCTGGGTTCCTGGCACGCTTGTCTCGTACAATCCTGCTGCCTCGAGACACGCGAAAATGCGTTTGTGAAAAACAGGGGCACTCAGTGTGCGTCGGGGAATGCTAGCTGCTGTAGCAAACACGGCCCCGACTTCCGGTGGCTTGGCCAGAGGGGTGTCTCCCCTGCACGTGACACTCTGGGGCTCTACGCTCCCTCTCCACGGTGAGCGGGGACCAGGGGCAGGCCCCTCTGCACACTGGAACGGGGGACGTGAACCTTGCTGGGAGGCTGGCCGGCTCTGCCACACCCCTCGCGGCCCTGGCACTTCTGGGCCACCACACCCATCCTCCTATAGCTATGCTCGGGGGAGAGCGTGGCGCGACCGTCACAGACCCGAATGCCGGCATCGGCCAGCCCTGGCCTCCCTGGGGGCAGAGTCCACGGAGCCCGGGACCCGCGAGGCACGGCCATTTGTACCTTTTCCTTCTTGTGCGTTCCAATGAGAACACCAGCACGTGTCCCGTTCGTGTTACAAGCCGCAGAGCCTAAGAACTCACGTTCGTTCTATGGTGTCATTTCGCACAGACAATTGCTGTCCAGACCCGTGGATTCGAAACCCACCGGAAGGCACATCCTCGTCCGTGGCGGGGGGTGCCCTGGGGCAGACGTCGCCGGCGGGGACCCCGTGTCGCAGCCCGAGGCCGGGGTGGGCAGGGGGCCATGCCGTGCCGGTGGCTGACTGTCGGGGTCTCCTCCGCAGGTACCCCTTCCCCATGCTGTTCAGTAGCTGTAGCAGGAAGGACCTGGAGGCCAGCCTGGAGAAGGGCGTGGGCACGTGCCTCTTCAACCTGCCCGAGGTCCGGCCGCCCGCGGGGGGCCGCCAGTGCGGGAACGGCTACGTGGAGGACGGGGAGCAGTGCGACTGCGGGGAGCCGGAGGTAAGGGCGCGAAACTCGGGCTGCATAGGCCCCCGCACGGCCACCGTGAGCAAGCCTCGCCAGCCAGGGCGGCCTCCTCGAACTGTGACTGTCCCCCGGCATCAGTACCATGGCTGCTTTACGAAGGTAAAGAACCGTCTTTACCGAAGGGTGCGGTGTCCTCACGAGGTGGGGACGAGAAGGATGAGGCGGGGTCGAGCCTTCACCCTGACGGAGACAGACGAAGGCTGGGCGGCCGGCTTCCGACGGCCGATGAGCACCAGCTCCTTCTCTTTGGGAGGCGCGTGAATAATGGGGGGATTGGAATAAGCAGCGCTCATTCCCCCCCCCTGCACCCCCGAGAGCTTCCTCCCCGTTGAAATCCCGCCGCGGCCTCCTCTGTGTGCGGGACCCGAGGCCCCGGCTCCCGCCTCTCTGCTTGTCACCTTCCAGGAGCCATAAGCGAGAGCCCGAAACATTTCTACCCAGCAGAGGGCTCGTGCAGCCCTGTTTCCCAGCCAATGTCAGGAGAGTCCCTCCTTTAGGGCCTAAGCTGACGTTAGTCCACATAACAATCACGACGGCCACTTTTTAATCTCTGAATAATCATGAGAGGGAGAGAGAAAGAGAGGACGCAGGGAGAGACCTCCTGGTAACAGGAGTGCCCCTCGAGCCTGGAGTTGGCTGAGGTTGTGTTTAGAATATCAAAGCAGGGAGTTTGCAGGGCCGGCCGTGTACCTGTGGGGATCCCTCCCTGGGAGTTTATGCAAGTGGAAATGGCTGTCAAGTTCAAGGCGGGCTGGGCTCAGTGCACAGAGGGGCTGGATGAGGGCTCGGGAAGGGCAGGTCTCGGAGGGCTGCCCCGGAAAGCAGGATTCTAGGGGAAGCCGTGCTGAGACGCCGGGAGGCGGCCCGAATTCCTGTGCGCAGGGTCGTGGAATCCTCGCCATGCCCTGTCCCCACGTCCCGGAGGCTTCCCTCCCCCGCGGGTCTCCATCTGAGCGGTTCTGCAAGGATGCTGGGGGTTCACGAGCCCCGGGCATGGGGGTCGTGGCGGTGGTTTTATCAGATGCCGAAGTCGGGGTTCGGGATGACAGCTCTGTGCACAGCGGCAGTTGGCTCTGCTCGCAGTGCACAGGAAGCGATGGCTGTGTAGGAGCGAGCCCTCGTCCTAAGATCGGTGGAGGAATACTTGAAGCCATCGAGGGACGGGGCATGCCAAGGGGAGATCCCTTGGAGACTGTGTTAATTACTTGAAGAGAAAAACAAAATGAGCTTAGATTATCCATATTTCTCAGGGGAGGCCGTGCTGACTTCAAAATTATGTCTTCGATATGAATTCTTTGTCATTGTTTACTAATCTAAATACGTTTGACAGCTCTTCATGGAGCCACGAACGGTCAGGTTGGGAATGACTGTATTAGCGGTCGCTTACTCCATGTTCTAGCACCACCACCAGCATCGCTGCCACCCTCGCCGTCACCACTGTTAACATTGTCACTTTGACTGTCTCCTCCATCACCATCGCCACTGTCCCCTCACCCCTTATAACCATCACTTCTTCCGCTGTTACCACCATCACCACCATCATCACCATCACCACCATCACCACCATCACCACCACCATCACCATCATCATCACCATCATCATCACCACCATCACCACCACCACCATCACCACCATCACCACCACCATCATCACCACCATCACTATCACTATCACCAGCACCATCACCATCATCATCACCATCACCCCCATCATCATCACCATCATCATCACCATCATCATCACCATCACCCCCATCATCATCACCACCATCATCACCACCACCACCATCATCACCCCCATCATCACCATCACCCCCATCATCATCACCACCATCATTATCACCATCATTATTACCACCATCACCACCACTATCACCATCATCAATCATCACCACCACCATCACCACCACCATCACTATCACTATCACCAGCACCATCATCACTACTATCACCACCACCACCACCATCATCACCATCATCATCACCATCACCCCCATCATCATCACCACCACCATCACCACCATCACTATCACTATCACCACCACCATCACCACTACTATCACCACCATCATCACCATCATCATCACCATCATCATCACCACCACCATCACCATCACCCCCATCATCATCACCATCACCATCACCCCCACCATCATCACCATCACCCCCATCATCATCACCACCACCATCACCACCATCATCACCATCATTATCACCATCATTATTACCACCATCACCACTACTATCACCATCATCAATCATCACCACCACCATCAGCACCACCATCAGCACCACCATCACCACCACCATCACCATCAGCATCACCATCATGTCAGCAAGTGCCCGAGAGCCTGAATTTTGCCGGCCACTGGTGTCATGGTCCTCTCTTTTGTCTCCATCAAGGACTCATCCAGCTGTGACTGGGTGCTATGCTACTCACTCCCCAGGAAGCTTACGGCACTCAGAGCAGCTTGAATCCAATCAGACTCTTTCCTTGTGTAGAGCCAAATGTCACTTGCATGTAATCCCCAAATTTACAGGACTGTGGTTAGGGTCCTTATTTCATGGGATAAGTTCTTGATATTTGAAGAGGACTCTCACTCTTTTCATCCAAAATTCTTTCTTCCAGGAAATCTTTCAAAGTTGTAGGCAAGCCTGTTGCCTCACGTTTTAGGTTTTTTGTTTGTTTGTCCGTTTACTTGTTTGTTATTTTTCTTGTTTCAAGGTTCAGGCTCAAACTGTATCTAACGGTGTGACACCCCATGTCCAGTTTCCAAATCACTTTGCCCGAAACTTTTAGTCCGACCTGTCAGCCCGGGTCCTGCATGCCCCTGGCCCGGTGCTCAGGCCCTGGCAGGTGTCTCATGCCTTCACGTCCCATGGGCCATCGAGGGACTCTGTCCCGTCAGTAAGGCAGAACATCTTCCCCCACTCACAACTGGAACCAGCTGCTTCTCCCTTGCCCCCAGAAATAACCTCCACACGAATCCGTGTCTACTAGCTACAACTTGAGAACGACAATCAGGGCCTTTGCCGAGGACTGTCTGGTGGTGCCATTAGTCCCCCTTCTTTGGGGACTACTTGGTGTTCCTCGGCTCTGTTGAACTTCTCTGTTGAGTCCTAAAATAATCAACGTCTCACCAGATGAGGAATCGGTCTCTTCTGGTAACTAGAGTCGTGCAGAAGAAGTAGATTCTGTGTCATTAAAAAAAAAAAAAAGGCAAGTGACCGCTGAAGGCTTCCCACACGGGACGCGGGAGTCCCTTCATCCACAAGGCTGTCCTGACAACACTCTCATTCTTCCCACTAGCGGGGCTGGGGAAGCTGCCTTATCTCCTTGTTTAAAGTCACTGGGATGCCAGTAGCTCCCAGATGTCCTTTAAACTGAGCTATCTTCCTCACGTGATCAATCCTCTTTGAAGTTAAAGCCATTCTCCTTGGCTGCATTTTCACTGGAACTGCTGCTTATACGTAGTGATTTGGTGGGGGACGGGGGGGGTCGTTCCTAGAAGATCTTAGGACCCAGTCTTAGGAGGGCTGAGTTAGAAGCCTGAGGAAACCGATGACTTGGTCAGCATGTCGTCAGCAGAGCCATTTAGACCGTGATGAACAGGGTGCCATCGCTGTGCATTGGATGGGGCTGATCGGGCATGCGAGGGACAGGCTCTTTTTAAAAAAAAAAAACAAAAAAACTAGTTTTGTTAAGTCCGTGAATCAGAAACCCTTACCGTCATGGAGGTTCCAGCGATGAGTTCTGCTTGGCAGTTTTATCTTAGTGTATATATTACAGACTCCGGATGTTTATAAAGCCCTTGAACAAATTTAAAATTTAATATCTTTGGATATATGTCTAATAGGAGCCAATGGTAAACATCGGATGAAAGCATAACTTATGGAGTCTCACACAGGTTCCAATGCAGACATCTAAGTTAGCCATAACGCTGAGTTATCAACAACATTGTATTTGTTGCATTTTGGATTCTAACTCTAAATTCATTTAGCAGAAGATGGTTTTCGTGAGTGAACTGTTACACTATTAAAACAGGATACAATTGGCTTCAGTGTAGCCCATCGTACGTGAATTCTTCAGGACACATTGTATGTTAAATGAAATTAAAAGACACCGATAAATCAGTGCTGAAGTTCCTATGAACTCGTCCTTCTCCCGATGATTTGATTTTTCCTAAAATGTGTAAGCTCCAAGTTATTGGAGCGTTTTGAAGTCCAAGGACTTCCTAACTACATAGATACATGTGTACAGGCCTCTTGCTGAGAGCTAAGCACAAGCTATCAACCTGCTTCTTCCGTTAGAAAGAATCGGGTCCTTGTGAAGCACATCAGACCAGGGGGGTTCATTTCCTCTCCCGCTTTCCTTTCAGAGAGGACAGTCCGTCTACTAGTCCATCTAAATCCCTCGCACAGCGGTGGGCTCCCCCCACCGCCCTCCTCCCAGCTTCCGGGTCATCCTTACGCGCATTTCTAAGCTGAGCGTCTGGCCCGGTCACTCAGCCCCCCGATGCTGACCGGGTCTCCTCTCCAGCGTTTGGCTGGCTTGCAGGGAACTGTGGCTCAAACACGGCTGATCTGACTTTACTTCCTGCCAGTGCGTTCCAGATTGAAAGGCTCAGTCTACAAAGAGCAACGTTTGCACACACCTATGTACGTTTATCAGTGAGTCCAGAGCAGTCCCGTGGTGCTGATGCAGTTCGCTGCACTAGGACCTGCAGTGATCGGAGCCCCGTCTGCCCTCCAGAGCCCCGTGCACCCCCTCGCCAGCTGCCTGTCCCTTCCCCCGTCATGCAAAGCAGTCAGTTGGGTGCTCCTGAGTGCTCCCAGGGACTCCCACACACAGTCGGTTCATGAACACTTCGCAGAGCTTTGCTGTCTTACAGAAGGAGATACCCCCCCAGCCAGCCTGGAGTTCAGCTCCGAATGAGCCAGGCTGGCTGTCTGATTCTTGCTTCCTTGTGCAGCCGTTGAAGGCACAGGGTTTGCTTCCGATGCCTGGTCTCTCGCGACGACCCTGTCCAACGGGCCCCCTCCCCCTCTCCAGGAATGTACGAATCTCTGCTGCAACGCCACCACGTGCACCCTGAGGCCAGACGCCGTGTGCGCCCACGGGCTGTGCTGCGAAGACTGCCAGGTGAGTCCCCTGAGCCCCGAGGTCACCCGCGTCCAGTGCTGCAGCCCCGACGCAGGGCAGGCCGCCGGGCCAGCCGGTGTCCTGGCGCCCGCCGCTGTAGACACTGCGCCTCCTCATCACGCGTGTTGGCGACATCGCCCCCCATTTTTATTATCTTCCGATCTCTGTGAGAAACGCACGTTTCTGCGCTCGGTCATCCATGATAAATTATCTCCCAGCCGAAACGTAATTGCACCCCAAACCTCAGGTTCCGCGTTCACTATTCGGGCTGCACCGTCGGAGGCACACGTGGTCCTGTCGCCGTGACCAGACTGGGGGCTCGAGGGCAGGTCCCCTCCCCTGTCACTCAGCCGCACACCACGTGACCCCAAGAACGTCCGCCTGCCGGGCGGGGAGGCCTCGTGGGCTGTCCCGGGGGGGTCTCCGTGTCAACATCCGGATCTCTCTGTACCTCAAATGGAAAGTGCCAGGTCCCACGGCCCAGCCGGAGGTGGGGTTTTGCAGCTCGGCCGGCTCTGCCCCCATCGTCACACGAGTCTGGCCCTCCTACCCACTGTCTGTCTGTCCCGGGGTGCAGAGCCGAGGTCTGACCGGGAAGCCCGAGACCCTGACTCGCAGGTGCCCAGGATGCACTTCTATTTCTGTGTCATCGAGCGACGGGCCTTGGCGTTCTGCCTGCGGGAGCCCCCCTCTGAGAGCGCCCTGATCCAGAAGTGCGCTAAAACACTGTGTGTTCAGCTTCAAGCATCCTTCTTCTCTTCCTGCTGCTCGCGATTCAATCGTAGGACCATTAATAGACGTGCCCCCCACCCCCCAACCCCGGCAGGCAGCAGCTGGTGGCAGGAATTCCTGGGCGGGGTGGGACGGGTGGGGTGAGGTGCCATGGGGACAGTCGCTGGGAGCCTCCACGTCCTCAACCACAGAGAGACGAGGCGTTGGCCAGGTGGCCCCCATCACCCTGCACCTCTCCCTGCCCTGCTTCTCCTCTGCCCTCCCCAGAAATTCCTGCCACCGGATCGGCAGCTCTGTGACTTGGTGGCAACGGACGGTTGCCGTCGTGATCGTGCCCCGCTGGGCCCCGCGGCCTCCCGCCCACGGCGCACGCGCTCCAGCCGCTCTGTCGTTTCAGCTGAAGCCGGCGGGGACGGCGTGCAGGGACCCCAGCAACGCCTGCGACCTCCCGGAGTTCTGCTCGGGCGCCAGCCCCCACTGCCCGGCCAACGTGTACCTGCACGACGGGCAGCCCTGCCGGGGCCTGGACGGCTACTGCTACAACGGCGTCTGCCAGACCCACGAGCAGCAGTGCGTCACGCTCTGGGGGCCAGGTACGTGCTGCCGCCGGCCCGGCATGGGGCACAGGGCACGGGGTGCGGGGGCCTCGCCCGCTGCTCGCTGCCGGGGCACAGTGTCTCCTGCAGGAAGTGGCTCCGGGCACGGCCGGGCACTGCGCGTGAGTCAGAGCCAGCCCTGCGGGGCTCCGTGTGGGCCAGCCAGAGGCGTGTGAGCACCTACTGCGTGCCTCACAGGTGACAGTGCCCATCAGCCGTGACCCCTGACCTCGGGCGGCTTAACAGGTAGCTGGACAGAGAGACCGCGCTCCCCGCTAGCGCGCGGACTGTGTGAGTGCTTCTCACGGCTCCAAAGAGACCCCCGATCTGGGGCTGAGGTGCCAGGTAAAGTGACCGTCGTGGGCGGGGGCAGGTGGCAGTCCTGCTGGGGAGTGCTCTGAGACGGGGAGGACGGGGAGCGGCCAGCCAGCACTCGCCGGGGAGGATGGGGAAGGGGCCGTGGGGTGGGGCGCCCGCACCCACAGCTCAGGGGAAGGACACGGAGACAGCAGGGGAAGGTGTCGTGGACGGACCCGTGTGTTCTCGGAGAAGCCCCCCGCTGCGGGAAGGTGGCCGTCAGCTACAGCTGCTCGGGCCCCATGCCACGTGTGTGGGAACCTCGGCTGGGGACTCAGGATGGTCTGTCCCTTCTCGCCTGCCAGTGACCCCCGAGGTGGGGCCAGCGACTACAGGTCTACAGAAGGCAAAGCTCTAACTCGGAGGCCAGAAGTCGGTTTCCCACGGCCGTGAGGCTGGCGTTTGATCCCACTGTGACCCGAAACCTGCGTGGAACCCCCACATGCAGCTGTCACCCCAAAGAGCCCGGTCCCGAACTGAAATTCTGTAGAAGCTCTAACAGGCAGTGGATGCTCCGATGTGAACGGGGGAGCATCAGCCCCCTGTGCGTGGCTGTCCCGTGTCACCCCAACTTCTAGAGCAGAGGTCCGGGGCCCCGTGGGGTCCTCACCCCGGGGTCTACTGCCTGCCCCCAGCCCCCGAGGGGAGCGTGGGCCCCACCCTGTCCTCATTCTCCCTCCAGCCCCGCTGGCTGCAGGAGTGACCTCAGTCCTGGCCGAGCCCCCGGCTGTGGCCAGGCCACTGTGGCCAGCCAGGCCCCGGCGTGGGGACTGAAACCCGATATGGCCCTTAGTCGGGCTTTTGTGGTGAGGTCTGGGGTTTTTAGAATGATGAGGGGAGTAAACTGGGGCCGAAAATGATGACTGGATGTGAGCTTGGGTTTTAAATGTGATGAGAAAGCAAAGATCGGAGCCAGGAGAACGAGGACAGACGTGTCCCAGGGCTGGGGCCTGGCTGGAGCCACCGCCCCCGCCAGCCGGAGCGTCCCCGCGGCGCTCAGAAGCTGTGGAGGGAGGAGAGAGGGCAGCCTGGGGGCAGCGACAAGGGGCGGGTGCAGCCCCGTCCGACGCCCCTCTGAGGCCTCCCAGCATGCCTCGGGCTCCGCGGGTACACCGGGGCAGGCGGACGGGGGCCCTGTGGGGCCTCAGTGCTCCCTCTCTGGACCTGACCGGCCACCACCGGCCCTGGCCTCCTCGCCCGCGGGGCCGGGAAGGCACCCAGGCAAGCGTGGGGTCTCGCGGTCTCAAGCCGGACGGATGCTTCGCAATGACAAGCACGAAGCAGCCACTCACTGTGCACGTGTCACGTGGCTACACGGGCTCTGAGTAGTGTAGGGACTTCAGACTTCTTCCAGCCAAGTAAGGTCACCTTGGGACAGCGGCCACGGCTGCAGGCCGAATCTGCATGGCATAACGCGTCCCGAGTGGCCGTCCCTTCCCGGCCTCCCTCCGGACTCAGCCACCTCCCCCCTTCCTGAGGGACGGAGACGTTACGATGCTCCCGGAACGTTCCGTGGCCCGAGCACACCGGGCGCCGGGAGCCCTGAGCCTGGCATGTGCCCCTCGGGGTCCTGCCAGTGATGGCGTCCGGCCTTCTCGCCGGCCACCACCACGGTGTGACTCAGCTGGCCGCAAGCCTGGGATTCACGGTGACCAAGCCTGGTGTTTATGATCTCATCGGATTAGCTCTCTTCAGGCTGCCCGACCAGAGAGAGAGACAGACAGAGAGCTAGACAGGCAGACAGATGGACAACCTGACTCATGGACTGCGCTTCCCAAAAGCGGGAGCAGCAGGAAGAAGTCAGTTCCCTGCTTTGAACTTTCAGTGTCCTGTGGCCAAGGGCGAGGCCGGAGGCCGGCCTGCCTGTGGGTGGGGAGGGGAGCCCCATGCCAGTTTCCCAGAGGGGCTGCTGCCTGGAGCGCCCAGCTCTGTCCCCTCCCCGCCCTCACCCTGCTCTCGGAGGAGGCGCCTGCCTGGGCAGTGGGGGGCTTGCTGCGAGGGGGTTTATCGCCCACAGACTAGACACCCGTGGAGCGAGGGATGCTCAGAGCTCCTAGAAGCGACAGGGACAGGTGTGGGGACCAAATTTAGGAGGCCACCTCAGGGGCGTGACCTTCTGGGCTGCAGTCTGCCTGGGCCAGACCCTCCTTCGTGCTCCAGGCCACATGCAACCGCCCTCAGGAGGGCGAAGCACATGTGTGCCACCCCGGCTGCAGGCCCCGTCCTTGGGGGCTTCTCACGCTCTACGGATGCAGCGTGCCCCTCCCCCGACTGGCGCTGCCGCGTCACGGTCCCGTCCGAGGGCACGGGCGTTTCCCGCGGCGGCTGTCACAGGTCGCCTCACACCTGGTGGGTCACAACCACACACGTCTGTCCTCGCACGGTTCTGGGGGTCAGAAACCCTAAGACGAAGATGTGGGCAGGGCAGGGCAGGGCTCCTTCAGGGGCGCTGGGGGGACCCCATTTTTGGTGCTGAGCATCCGCCTGCACTCCTTGGCTCATGGTTCCTTCTCCATTCCCAAGGCCCGCAGCTCAGCGTCTTTGAGTCTCTGTCTCTCTCTCTGGCTCCTCCCCCCGTAGTCACATGTCCGCCTCTGACCCTCCTGCCTCCTCTTACTGTCCTCGCCGACTCACCGGAGTATCAGGACGACCCCCCCTCGCAGCCACATCTTCAGTCCCTTCTGCCACGCAAGGCAACACTGTCACAGGCTCCAAGGATAAGGGCACAGGCCTCCTTGGGGTTCTGTTCTCTGCCTGCCGCAGGCTTGGCACCGACCCCTGGCGGGCACGGTGACCTTCAGCAGATACTCGACCTCACCACGCCTCCTCTACCGGATGGGGACAGCAGTGTGCCTGCCCCATGAGTACATGGTTGTCCTCTCACACGGCTTAGTGGCTGTTTGTTCTACGTGACATGGCACGTGAGCCAGCATGCCAGGTGCATGGGGACCCAGTAAAGCTGTGTTTGCTGGAAGCTCCCGGACCAGCGAACGAGACCCTTCAGTCCCGGGCCATCTAAGGCTGTGACATAGTGGCACATGGAAGAGATGGGGGGTTCAGCCTGGTAGCAGAGGTGGGGGTGCTGGTGGAACCAGGCAGGAAGGCGTCCTAGACGGGGTTGGCCTGGAGTAGTCATTTGCCAGGGCGGAAAGCAAGGGTATCTCTTGCATACAGAATGGCAGGGGCCCGGCACACAGGGACCAGGGGGCCACTCCAGGCAGGGACATGCGGGCAGATCTGCTTGTCCAGAGCTCGGGCTGTGGCCTGGAGGAGGGCGCGGGTCTCCATGTCACTCCATCCTCTTACTCATTAACCGCTCTTCGCCGTCCCGCTGTTATAAGATGCTGACTCAAGAGCGCTGTGTCTGCCAGAGTGACACACTTTCCACAGTTCCTGCGTGCGCGCGCGCCCGGACCTGAAGTCGGGTAAGGATGTGGCTGACCATCACAGTCCCGGGCGCGGAGGGAACGTCCTCGGCCAGGCCCCTGGCCGGCTGGACGCGCGGGGCTGACCGCTTCTGAACGCTGCTGGGCTCAGGTTCGCTTTCAGGATTCAGGAAAGGAAAAACACACTGACGAGGATGCGCGTGCAGTATCTTATTTCCCAATCCGTTCCCGAAGGCTCTGAACACCAGGCGTCCCCGAGCTCTTGCTCTGCTGGCCCATGCCACTTGCCCCCAGGTGACCTGGCTGCGTTGGTGACTCATCCAGGATTCTCCGGTCACAGTCAGGAAGTCAGTTAGTTACTCACTCTGCAGGGCCGGCTGCCCAGGACGAACCGGATGAAGCCGTTCCCTCCAGCCAGCCAGCCCCCGACGAAACGGGCTGGTCTCAGCCCAGCGGGACAATCCATAAAATGCTCCCGCTTTGAAATCTTCCTACAACTCAGATGCTAAAAAATTCAAAACCTATGCCCATACCTCCGTAACCGGCAAAGGAATACTTTCAGATTCTCTCTTTAGCTTCTGGCTACATCGGTTTCTTTTTCACATTCTGGCTGCTGCTGATCTCATTGGCTAGGAGTTTCATTTTTTTTTTTCCTCACTGATTTTTCACCCACGAATCTGGTCTCAAGGTTGTATACGTTGATGTCAAACACGCCAGTGTTATCAGCAGTCCACACTGTGACTTGGATTCCGTTGTCCGTGTCCAGCTGAGTCTTCACAGCCACAGAGATGTTTCTGTCCATGCCACGGGACCTTCGCTCCCTCCGAAACACAGCTGATTGTTTCCCTTCAGGCAGAAAACTCACTTCTGCCAGCGCAGGGGCCACAGGGGACAGTCCACGTGGACACCGCTCTCCCAGATGACTCCGTGTCTAGAGCCACGGACATTCGGCATCACGAAAGTCCTGGATTATGTCCGCTGTGTCCATGCTATCGCTCACCGGCATCTCATGCCACTTGCTGTACGCAGTGTGAGCTGGCCAGACGGTTTTTATGAGCTGGCGCGTATTTCGCATCTGTCTGTAAGGCCGATTCAAATGAGTTCGGTTCATTATGACACACCTGGAGTGGTCCCTTCGCTCGCCACCTGCAGCGACCGCGGCTGCGGATGGGAAGACGTTTGTCCAGGAGCCATGGTGTTTGGGAGTCGGGAAAGCCTTCCCCCCACTGTGTGAGAAGGATGAACTTTGTTTGCTTAGGTTAAAGCAGAGGGCGACTCGGAGAAGCAAGAGAGAGCAGCAGTAGACGCCTCCGCTGGTTAGTAAAAGGGCCCGTCGGTGGGAGAAGGAGCCGGTATTGCCCAAACTGCAGAAGCGCATTTGCATAATGGAGTCCTTTGAAGGAAAGCTGAGAGCAAGTAAATCGCGGGCTTACATCAAGATGTCATCACGTCCCTTTCAAAAGACATGACGACACTGGGAAATTCCAAGCCGCCATGACCAAGGTGAGTTAGATCACTTGGAAGACAGAACTAGAAATTAAAAGCCAGCACTTCCTCTGTAATTATACAATGCAGGGGAATGTCAAAACTCCCCCCGAAAGGCTCAGTTGTGTCTCTGGATAACGGCGAAACCTGTGTGCATGGTCCATCGTTAAGAAGTCTCAAGCTGGGCATGGATGTCACCTAACAGGGGTAAGAAAATGCCATTTTTTTTTAAGGGACAGACAGGAACCCTCTTGTCCTCATGAAAACATGAGGACGGGTGGTTTTGAACAAATCCGTGTTCTCCGACACCTCATGCGTGGATGGCCGTCATTTACCAGAGGTCATCTACGTACGGTAAATGTCGGGTGGCCTCGGGCACACAAGAGTGGCAGGGAAGACTCTGCTGGACCTCGTCCCCCGTCCGCACCGGCCTCGGCAGGCTCCACAGCCCGGGCGCCCGCCCACCCAGTTGTCTCTGGGTTTGCATCTCTGCATCTGTTTCCATTGCTGATGTTTTTCTTCAAGCAAGAGCTGCCCCAGCTCCCGAGGTCCGCACGGAGCCCCCAGAATGAGGGTCCCTGCTTATGAGGTTCCTCACTTCGCCTGAACTTGCAGGAAAGGGTAGTTGCTCTGTGCAGTGAGTCAGAGGTGTCTCATCATGAACTCGGACGTTCCACCCACGTAAGACAGCGCGGTGATGCTTCACTGGATGTAAACGAGTGCGTAAGAATGAGGCCATTGGAGACATGTCTTTCCCCAGAATGCTTTGCCTGTGGCTTTTCTCTCGTTGGTCCTTGGACTGCTCCTGGCCCTCACCCCAGATTAACTGCGGCTTCAGAGGATTGATGAAAGTTGGTGGCAGTTCTCAGTCCCTGACAGGTTTCCCTCTAAGTCGTTCACCCTGAGCCGACAGCGCAGAGCAACGGCCCGCGAGTCCGTTGTCTTCGTAGTGCTCCACCACTGGGCTTCGGGGGACACGGCCGCGTGTTTGTCTTCTGTTCCACCATGCGATTTTAGAGCAAGCAGGAGTTTTGTCCCAATGGCTCAGCACTACAGCCCCAGCACCTGGCGGATAGTAAGTGCCAAATAAATCTGTGTGTAACGGAAGCTTGCGACATGAGGGGAGGATGGGAGGATGGATGGATGGAGGATGGAGGATGGATGGATGGATGGATAGATGGATGGATGGATGGATGGAGGATGGAGGATGGATGGATGGAGGATGGATGGATGGAGGATGTATGGATGGATGGATGGATGGATGGATGGATAGATGTATGTATGTATGGATGTATGGATGGATGGATGGATGGATGATAGAGAATGGGTAGGTAGAGGATGGAGAATGGAAGATGGATGGATGGATGGAGGATGGATGGATGAATGGATGGATAGATGTATGTATGTATGGATGGATGGATGTATGTATGTATGGATGGATGGATGATAGAGAATGGGTAGGTAGAGGATGGAGGATGGAAGATGGATGGATGGATGGATGGATGGATGGAGGATGGATGGATGGAGAATGGATGGATGGATGGATGGAGGATGGATGGATGGATGGATGGGTGGATGTATGTATGTATGTATGTATGTATGGATAAGTGGATGAGTGGATGGACAGACAGAAGGAAGGAGAGAAGGAGTGAAGGGGAGACAAAACCAGATAGACCAGCAGTAAACCCACAGGGTCCATGCAGACACAGAGCTGCCGAGTTCCCAGTATTCGAGTGTCAGTTTTTTTCCAAAACGCCTTGGTCAATTGGATCCAGGTATTTTGATCAAAGTACCATCGAACAGGATGGATTTAAGTCCAAAGTGCAGGCTCAGCGTGGAGACTCGCCGTCCCCGTCCCTCGCCCCTCCAGTAAGCAGAAGAGGGAAGGATGTGGAAGAAACAGACCCACAGCAGGCAGACGCTGAGCCGTCGGTGGGGTGGTCGCGCCGTGAGGAGAGACACGAATCTGGGGTGCAGAGAAAGGAAAGTGAGGCTGGAGAACCGGAGACCTTGCCTCTCTCCATGATTGTGTTCGGTGTGGGGTGATGACTTACAATGGAGTTTGGGGAGGCCGCCCCAAAATGGTTTAAAAAAACAGAACGGGACAATGAGAGTCCAGGATGGGAGCGGTGTAGTGCAGAGGCCACTGGCCGAACCCGTCACCGATCTCAACTGTTGCGAAGGTCTGGGTGTGATTTATCCGATTGTTTGCTTTCGTGAGAGGCCGATCACATCTGCTCGTGGCTGGGAGGAGGGATTGGGGGCGGGTTGAAGAAAGACGGGCGTGTTTAGCACCAAGAACAACTTGCCCCCGGGAGAACATTGGATTGGTGTCTTAAATAAGCCTCGGGGGGCAGATGGAGGCCCCGTTGTCGGGAGTGGAGACAGGCAAAGTCGGGAGCGGAGACGCTGGCATCCGGGCAGGGCCAGTCGGATGAGAGGAAACACCGGACAGGACGCCCGCGTGGGGGAGAGAGGGTGGGCCCAGGTCACAGCGCAGGGCGCAGTTGGCAGTGAGGAAAGCAGAACATGTCTCCAGATTGCTCAGATGGTCGTCAAGAGACGTCGCTGGGCCTGGGGTCCGAGGGCCCCCCGGGAGTTCGGCAGCCGAACCCCACTGCGTGTTTTTCCTGTCCCTGGTCGGAAGATGTGCTAGAAATGGCCGTCCCCCCCAGCTCTCTGCCTCCCGCGTTCCTTCGACTGGCGAGGCCACGCTGTGGGGCATGGCTCCCGGGTTTTCTGTGGACGGCACGGAGCCCCGTGGGGCTGAGAGCCGCGTGCGAGCTCTCTGCATTCCCGTGTGTTCGCTCCCTCTCGTTGGCTCCCCACATCAGCCGTTCCCCCTCACAGCCCGCTGGAGCGTGCATCTTCTCGCCGGAGCTGTGTGGGATGCTGGGAGTGAGAGCCAGCCTCCCCCTGGTCCCGCAGCCGGCCAGATCGGGCCTGGCCCCGCAGCTGGCCTCAGAGCCCGAGAGGCTGCACGTGCCACCGGCCCGAGCTGAGCTGAGCTGAGCTGAGCGTGGCGGCTCGGCCCCCACCGCCGGCTCCTGTCAGGCACCTGCCCAGACGCCCGAGAGGCCTCTGGATGCAGAACGCTCCCCCGCTTAACCGGGCAGCCCAGTGCCGGCCAGAGAAAAATGCGGGAGGTGACAGTGCCGCTTTGCAGGAGGTGACAGTGCCACTCTGCTTCTGTTTCAGGCGCAAAGCCGGCCCCTGGGATCTGCTTCGAGAGAGTCAACGCTGCAGGTGACCCTTACGGCAACTGCGGCAAAAGCGCCAAGGGCGCCTTCGCCAAATGCGAGCAGAGGTACGGACCGGCCACGCCACGCCACCGCTGGGGGCTCCCCGCGTCACGCCGGGCGGGTCCCAAGCCTGCCCTCCCTGGGGGACCGCTTCTTCTCGCCCTTCCAGAGACGCTAAATGCGGGAAGATCCAGTGCCAGGGAGGCGCCAGCCGGCCGGTCATCGGTACCAACGCCGTTTCCATAGAGACGAACATCCCGCTGCAGGAAGGAGGCCGGATCCTGTGCCGGGGGACCCACGTGTACCTGGGCGACGACATGCCGGACCCGGGGCTCGTGCTCGCCGGCACGAAGTGCGCGGACGGAAAAGTAAGACCCCAGCGCGCGCCACCCCCTCCCCCGCCCCGGCCCTGTACGCCTGGAAGGGCGCCGGCCGCCGGCGTCTCAGCCGAGCCCTGAGCGGTGAGGTCGGTTTGGTTTCCTAAGCCCCGTCTTCTGAGAACTCCGTCTCTGGCATCCGGTTCTTTGCACCTAGAAGAAGAAGACAGTACATCCCAGAGATGGAGACTCCATTTCAGTCTGGACCGACTGAGATGCAGCTTTGGGGGAGCCCGAGCCTGTTTTGTGAGCCCTTTCGTGCTCAGAAGCCATTCCCGCTCGCTGGGTGGGTGTCGCGAGGGCTTCCAGCCAGGAAAGTACTTTGCAAGGAAACGCTGGAGCCCATGATATTGTTTTTGGAAACGGGGCCTTGGTTCTTGGCACGCAGCTCTCGGGGACTTGTTCTCACCTGGGTAGGAGGAGAAGTCGGGTACGTTTTCAGAGACCCCCGTAGAGAGAATAGGAGAGGCGAGGAAATAGGATAAGCTTAACGCCGAAAGTGGGTTCCTTTGGAGACTGCGGGGGAAGGTAGGCTGAGATAGTTGGAGGTTTAGAAATAAAGTCAAAAGTGGGGAAAGAAAGAAAAAGAGAGAGAGAGAG